>MU159191.1:0-13408 GCA_015888305.1 Antheraea pernyi
ATCGTGCATCAAAGCCACTGTAACACGTTCTGTTTATTGATTTTTCCCAAATTAGAAGTTCAGCACGGTTTGTAACAATTTTATACAGAATTTCATTTTAAAAAAACTGTATAGCAATTATAGTATACACAGTCGAACGTAACATTATAATTTGTAATGGCGATGATTGCACTGAGGTGATGCATCTTACGCAAACCGTCATGCGTTGTTGGTCATGAGCGTGAAAGCGATACTGACCGTATCTTTTCTGGTTTGTTATCTGTTATCGTTAACTTAAGAAAAAACAAATGCCAATTTTGAAAAAAAAAACAATGCATTATACAACAAGGATTTATTTTAACATTAAAAATAATAGAGAATATCAATACATATTATTTTATGGTTGCTTTCATTTCTAGTAACTGTATACACGTTTTTTTTTTTTTCGAACTGACTACGCTATTGACCAAGCAATGTCTTAACAACTTCACCGGACTACCCTGTATACACGTACGTACGTACCTTATTAAGTTTTAAGTTTCTACAGTTTAATGAAACTGTAAACAATCAAAGTAACACAAATATTTGATGTGCCTATGGAATAAATATATACTTTTATTGAGCAGTATTGCCAACATTTACATTTATGAAAAAATATCCCTCATAGTATAATTATGATAATAATGGGACTGGAACAAAAGAAGAAAGGTTCTCCGTTTGGCTAATGTTTTTTTGATGTCTACTTTTTCATATAATTTATTTTATTTTCCTTTTACGGAGATAATCTATATACTCATAAGAATATATTTGTGTATAAATTATTAAGGTACTGTTCTTATGTATAGACTTGTTATTTTTTATTAAGCGTTGTGAGATATAGGAAATTGAATAGCATAATGCACAATATTCTCATCTCATTCAAATTTATAAAGTTGATTTTTATTAATTTTTCACACTTTATATAGTCCAAGAAATAATTATTAAAAAAATAAAAATGCAGTGTTTTAAGAAATAACGAACGAGATATTAAAGTATGCCTGTATAGGAAAAAAGTATACTACGTTGCCGGGTTTATTTTGGAACCCTGGGGATTTTATTCAAAGGGGCATTGATTAATCGCCGGCTGTTACGGCAGATGTTCCTCGCTCCTGAATGGCTCGTGGCTCCTATTGTGACCGAACTGACTATGACAATCAGGTCTCTTCAAATCTCTGCAGATGACGTTTAGGTACAATTAAATATTAAAATCATATTTCAAATGTTTATTAACTTGTTACAGACATTGGATTTCGACAGGGAAGGTCTAACAAAATTGAAGAAGGCAATAAAGGCGATACACAATTCTGGAAATGGTGAGTTTAAGAAATGTGTTCTTTAATGTACGTTAAATTTAATAGTGAAACTTGGAAAATCCACATTTCTTGGAACAGATACAAATAATTAAATGAACGACGGGTTAATATCAGGACATTAATACTAACTTTCGGAAAATTAAAGTTTCCCTCTGTTCACAATCTTAGTTTATGCTGGGGATCTTCAAAGTTTTACTATTATATTAGCTAAGAGATCGTAATAAAATAATAACGAATATTTATAATCACTACATATTATAAAGCAAAGTCCTCCGCCGCGCGTGTCTATTCGCCATATACTCAAAAACTATTGAACAGACTTTCATGCAGTTTTTATTAATAGTTAGAGTGATTCACGAGGAAGGGTTGGGTATATAAGTTATTAATTTTTTTTGTAAATTGGTTGAAATATAACGATAATTGTTGGATGTGTCGGAAAAAGTCAAGCCGGCTGGGAGCTTTCGTCGAAAACGCTGCCTAATAATACCTTTAAAATATAACAAAATAATTGGGATAATAAACGACGCAGACGAAGTCATGGGTTTCAGCTAGTATTTTTTTTATATATCATTTGAGGCAAACGAGCAGGTGGGTCACCTGATGTTACATGATCACCACCGTCCATAACACTTGCAACACCAGAGGAATCGTAAGTGCGTTGCCAGCCTGTGTTTGGGCGAAGGGGGAGTGTGGTAGAGGGAAGGGGGAGGGGAGTTGGGCCTCCGGCGCTCTCACTGACCGAACGAAACGCAACAATGCAAGCACTGTTACTTCACGTCGGTTTTCTGTGAGAGGGTGGTAAGTACCCCGGGCGAGCCGACCCATTCTTGCTGAAACCAGTAATAGCTTCAGCATGGCTTCATATAGTATGTAAATAATTTATCGTTTTCTTAAGATTTATCTAAGTTATATGAGATCACGTTCTTTTAAGTTACTAAGATATGACTATTGAAGTCAAATTTTGTTCTCAACGTTCATTATTCAATACATACATATTTTGTATTCTCGGCTGTCATGTCATCCCATTTTATTCAGGCGACTGGGCAAGAGAAACGGGACGATACTAAAAATAAGAATAGAGGAATAGCTTCAGCATGGCTTCATATAGTATGTAAATAATTTATCGTTTTCTTAATATTTATCTAAGTTATATGAGATCACTTCTTTTGAGTTACAAAGATATGACTATTGAAATCAAATTTTGTTCTCAACGTTCTTTATTCAATACATACATATTTTGTATTCCCGGCTGTCATGTCATCCCATTTTATCCAGGCGACTGGGCAAGAGAAACGGGACGATACTAAAAATAAGAATAGAGGAAGTAACTACGGTATGAATAGATTATACAGACTGAAATATCCGATGCATATTTAGACGAGAATCCCGAGTGTTTATTTAAAGCGAAGGCGACTGTCTACCGTTGAACTATAATTTTAAAATGTGGAGTCCAAAATATTGTAGCAGAGTTATTGTTTTGTGACTTTGCGTATTATACATTGAACTGAGAACAGGTGTTATGAAAGAACGTTGCGAAAAACGTTATAAAGTACTTTAGGGTAGCTTAGAGTACGCATTTTAAAAGCTATTCGTATTAAGATGTTTACCGACTTTCTTAGAAACTCTATAAATGTATTCAGAATAACCTAAGCTTTTTTTTTGTAATTCATATTTGCTATTATAGTAAACACGGAGCTGTTACATCCTGTGATATTTTTCATTATTTCATAGGGAATTTTCTACTTAAGACAAATTACAAGAGCAGAATTTCAATAGGAGATCATTGTATGTATGTGATGATTGCACTCTAATTACTGTAATTATATGTTCTGTAAGTGTATGTACGCGTTTAAAGTCCATTATAAACACTCACTACTAACTTATAACCGCATAGGTTACCCCGAACACAAAACCGGATTCCTAGGACGAAAGGCCGTTCAACTCGCTGAACTAGAATGACCCAAATAACGCAACAAATAATACTGCTAGGCATTATGCACTACATATTTGTAAATGGTTTTAGAAGTTTACGATACAAACACAAGCAATGTCACTCTTTTGTACTTTTTATGAACGTATCTATCTATTCTGCATATATCTTCTGTATATCTTTATGTATATATATGATAAATATTATTTTTTTATTGTAGCACGGCAAAGTGACTGCCCTATGCCTGATGGTAAGCACAGTACAATCCCAAAAACAATGGCGACCACCGAGAGAGAATTTATCCATAGCCGGTCGCCGCTGTCATGGCGGCCTGCGAAAAGCTGGATATGCACAGGCTGATCCCGTAACGCGACCCACAGAAGCGAATCTCTATGACGGGCTTTTTCGCCATATGCATGGTGGTTGCGACCCAGTCAGGCAGCAAAAGCCTACCACCCCGCTTTCGCCACTGCCTCGTTCGTTATTCAGCAGGGTGCACCACGTGCAGGTGAGGTTGGCTTGGGTGTCTCAAGTCTTATGATGTTATTCGACACCCCCTTACACCCCCGATATAATCAAAATACAGTTCTTTTAATATTTAATCACGTCAAAACTACTCACTGAACGTATCGGCATAGGACTATGATCATTCTATATGAAATTTTTCGTAGAGGGTTCTCTAGACTACTTATTTTTGGGTTCGATCGACATCTTGCCATTTTTTATGCTCAACAAAGCGGGCGGAAATCCGTTAGTATAAAAATACATATAATCTCTCTTTATATCATGAATCTATGTTCTTAAAATTCTTTAGCCGCGTTGAGAGATTTAACAAAAAAATATTTTTAATTTATAAATTATGAAGGTTCATATTTTAGAGTATAATTTAATTAAAAATTTAAAAAGTACACAGTTATTCCATTGTTTTGAGTTTTTACTTCTGTCGGCGGTCTTTATGATTGCCTTGTCTTTTTTCTAAGTTATAGCAACAATTCTAGTAAGGCTTTTTCGTGTATACCTCGTTTTTCAGATAGGCTTGACATTGTGTCCAGTTATAGTATAGGTTGCCATCTCGGCTTTAAATGATCTCTTTACCAAAATATAATTTCTCTTTGAACTTATTTAAGAAAAATAATTGCAGCACACATGATAATAATTCGCAAGTTCATCACCGACGGAGACCACAATATTAATTCTGGCTAATGTCGACCTTGAAATAATAACGGCAAAAACCGCCAGATACAGTGGCGGTTTCATAGACACGATGCGTCGAAGCGAGACACTATGATGCTTTTTGTTTTTATCTCGTGGAAATATAGACAACATTGGAACCACATTTACGTCGTTTGTTGAGTTACTTCAGTAATTACGGTTATCTAATGAAATTTGATTATGTCGTGTAGATTATGTGAAATAAGTATACGGATTGATTTCGTCTATGACTTATATGAAGCGATATGACCTACTTATTTTACGTACAGAAGTAACTCGGTAACGGCCTTTTATACTCTCGTTTGTGGCAATTGAAATATAACTTGTCGAGAGGCAATAGACGTTCAGTATAATAATGGATTTACATTCTTCTGCAAATTGTATTAGAACGACGTTTGAATGAGTCTTTTATTCGCTACGGTAAGTTAGAAACATCCACATGTATTAATATAATCTATATAACGTCGAAGGGGTACCATTACAGCCTTTACCTTAAACAAACCTGTAGTCCTCAGAGCGCGAGTAGATCTGTCTTGTGATAGAAATAGGTGTGGCTGGAATGCCTACAGCAGTCGAACCTTCGGCTACTTTAACTATTTACGTTTTGAGTTATAATTATTATTATACGCTGTAAATATAACTGAGCTAAATACAAACTAACGTAATGCTATATTATATTGTTGTTGTCCAAAACTCTGTCTGCATTTGTTTCTTTATAAACGATGTCACCATAGATTACCTTCGTGTAACGTTAACGGTTTTTGCAGCGCACACCGAGTTAGTTCTCGAATAGCAGGATTTTTTCCAACTTATTTAAAAGTTAGTTTGGCCAATAGAAACAATATCGTTATACATTGTAGGGTATGGGATATTCTGATGTAACAATTAATTCTACTGTGAAGTTTTGTCAAAGTCCGGTATATATAGTTTTTACGTGAAAGATTTCCGTTCTCATCGTTTTTAATAACAGTTACCATTAATTTTTTTGTGTGTGTTTTTTGTAGATTTTCCCGTGTTGTTTTTTTCACAATTTATTGCTACATATTATTATTTGTTGTTATTATAATTTATTGTAAAAAAACATTTCAGTTATATAAAAAATAATATTGTGTAAATGGTCTCTGTATTTAATTTGAATAAATCATTCATCGTCATCAGTAGGCATTTTATAGAGCATTTAATTCTGAGCAATTGGTTTTTTTGAGTAATAGATTATTATTTTACATGGGAACAATTTCAATTTAAAACGTCAAATCCATATTCACAATAAATTATGACATTTCAAAAAAAAAATTGTAGGTATATGACGACATATTTGCAGAGCCATTCATAGACACAATTTATTAAAAAGAAAAAGTAATTTACCAACTAATAAAAAAAACATTAATATAGTAAAAACATTTTTGTCATATAACTAAATTAAAGAAAACCATTATAAGAAAACTTATTGCTCTTAAATGTCGTGGAACTGCCAGTTATTCGAAAAAACAGAACTATGAATTTCTTAGTAAATGTATATTAAAATTGCTACGTTCCCTCGGAAAGAAGATTTTGCCCAAGTGTAGAATACATATACAATACTTTTTTTTTTTTTGAACTGACTACACTGCCAGTTATTCGAAAAAACAGAACTATGAATTTCTTAGTAAATGTATATTAAAATTGCTACGTTCCCTCGGAAAGAAGATTTTACCCAAGTGTAGAATACATATACAATATAATAGAATACAGGCTTAATAAAGTATGAGATAATTAAAAAAAATGTTGGAACTGGTAATTTATATGATTCACAAATGATAATGTTCTTTTTTCCTCACGCATTAGCATCGCGTGCTAAAGTTTGTTTATCGTTGCTCCACGCTCTTGAGTGCCCGAAGCCAGTCAGTCGCTTACGCTTTGAACTGGTCGTGCAAGTTTTGTTCGCAGCGCAGCTGACAAGGTCGTACGGTGCGCACGCGCCCGCAAAAACGACCAATCAGAAACATTAACATTCCTACACAATGATGCTGTATTTAGTAACAAAGACTTCTTTTGTTTATACATATTGAAAAAAAAAATACAAAAATCACTTACCAAACGATATTTACTATGAGCATTCTTGGAACATTTCGCGTCTTTTAGATTTTTTTTACGATTACAGTATAATAATGCCAGCATGGAATATGTTTTTTTTAGGTTATATGCTCTTTAAATTCCCTTTAAGGTTACATAGGTTTATAAAGATAAGTAATTCTATACTGTTAACTCTTATGATATTTAATTAATCAGTCCGTGATTTGTTGTAATTAAATGGAATTAGACAAAGGAAAAATATTTGCATAATTTGAGAGGTTTGTTCTGTACATGCAAAAAACTTCTCATACGTATATAATTTTTATTGTTTTCATTATCTAAACCAATTTTTATTAAACTCAACAAATACACGACTATACGAATATTTTCTCTTCTTCATATCCTTATCCCACCTAAGTAGGACCGGCACAACGTGTTTTCCTTTTCCACTCTCCCTTATCAGATGTCATCTCAGTATTCATATTTTTATACACATCATTTTTCACATAATCCATCCATACCTTTACGGTCTTCCTTTACTCCTATATCCGTCCACCTTCATCTTCATAATCAAGACTCTTCTAGTTACATGACTTTCATCTCTTCTCATAACATACCCGTACCATGTTAACATATTACTCTTCAACTGCTCTGTCACTGGTGTTATTTTAAAACTTCTTCTGACATATTCATTCTTAATCTTACCCATTGATATACGCAAATATTTTCGTAGTTTCGTAAACACCAGATTGTTACATACTTTCTTTTATGCTAAATTAATTTGTTTAATTATTGCTATAAAAGCCAATTTTTTGAAGTCGAGTCCCACTGATGCGGATTTTGTAATAACTAGCTCCGTGGAGAAATTGAAAGGCGTGAACTCGCGTTCTGCGATTTTAATATTCAGAAAGCGTCGGCGGGATCGAACTAGGTAAATGTGGGCCGCGACACGGATCTCGGAGACTTTCATCAGTTTGCCGCCTCTATTTTTTATGTTTCTTGACCAAAACAAAGCACGCACCTTGTCTTAGCCACGGTAAATGTAATCCTGGAACACCTTGAATATTGTCACGTAATAACGTGGCTCGAATCGTATTAGAGGGGTATAGAAATACCTACCAGACGTAGATGTCGTCGAACAGATAAATGATATTTCTTTACAGTAAGCTAGTCTACTGTTTATCTATATACTATAAAATGAAATGAAGAGTTTGTTGTTTGTCTAGCCTAAAGTCTGAAACGTCTGGAACGATTATTATGGCATTTTTGTTGACAAAATATATCTTTTTAGAATATTATCTATGTTTTATATAAAACCCTCTTTCGTGAGAACTTGGTTATAATGGTAGAAGATCAGAAGTAGCTTAAAATCGTAGGAGTTAAAAAGTACCTAATGAAAAAATTAATAAAAGCTAGTATACAATTGTCCCAGATAAAGTGAGAAGTTCCTGTAAAACTACTAAATTGTTCATAAAAACAAAGTTTTTGCTACTAATGAAATCATAATAAAATATGGATATAAAATGTTATACACTAGCGGAAGACTATAAAAAGATTAAATTAGAATCTTTAATACACGAAAATGATGTATTTATTTATATATATACATATACGAAGTCTCTGTTTTACAATTAGCAATTCGATATACTATGCATAATCTAACAGCTGATTTCATGGACGGGGTATCAAGTCCCCTATCAGTGTTACATGTGTACAGCGTCGTGAGATTAAAGCAAATATACAATCAACGAGGAATGAGTACATATCTCGGGCTAGTCATATAATATTACTTCGTTAATTTAAGCTAAGCCGTATTTACGAATTTAAACACACCTACACGGTTGTTATACTTAAATTATGCATAAATATAGGCAGGAAATGAAGTTATACTTCTTTTGGCGCGTTAGGGAAAAATTATGAGAGTAAATTTTACGGGTACGAAATACCGACACCCTTTTTTTTTTTAACGTGGGGAAATTGCTTATGGATACACCACCCTCCCGGGGGAGAGGGTGGGTTATGTCCGAGTCGCACGGACTAAAACCCCACGGTGTACCGACAGACCGTTTTGTGGGGGCGGCAAGGGATCGTTCAAGCTAATCAACCTTGTAGCATGGACGACGTTTTATTATTGCCCCAACAAACATGACCTGTGCAATGAGGAGATGGGCCCCCCGGTCCATCCCCTCAGGTCCGGCTACGGTGGCAGGAGGAGTTGGGCGAAGCGCCTTCTCCTCCTGCCTGTCCTCCTTTGGCGGAGACGGCCACTTTCAGGGTCTGCCTCGCGGGCCCTCTCCGCCTCCTCCTTCTGCGAGATGACCTCCTCGCAGAAGGAGGCCATCGTTCGCCAAGCCTGTTCGCTGCCGAGCATGGCCGAAACCACGCTCGGCAGCGATAAGTCCGTTCCCACGGCCGCCGCCAGAATGCGGCGCTGCTCCCCCCACGCAGCACACTCAGACAGCGTGTGCTACGCGGTATCTTCGTCAGCGCCGCACTCGTGACAGGCGGCCGTCGGCTCCCTTTAGCTATAGCCACCTTTTTCTGTTGTTAGTGTCGTTTTATCTACAAACGTAGAATAAGGCGAAAGATATAATTTTTGCACTAACATCTGTTTCTATTTGTTTAATGTCACAATACCTTTATCTATTAATAGGAAGTATCCTTAAATTAATACACTTAATCAAATTTCTTCGTTTCTCGATATAACTGAAACAGCTCTTTCCCCTAATAGCAGTCTAGTTAATCCGCTTGAGAAGTTAATTACATGTCCGGCGACGAGGTATACTATTAAAGGGCTTTACATTACGCTACCAACTTTGACAAGCCCCTTAAACTGTACACAAATTACATCCAAAGTGTTTACTTTCTGTGGTTGAATTATATAGTACTATTTAAATTTGAAATCGAGATTCCCGCTTACTAATTTTTTGATTAATTTTTATGTAAAATAAAGTAGAATAAAATGTTTAGAAACAAATAGTTTTGCCTGTATAATACTGAATTTAATCGTCGAAATTCAGAAATACCATCCACAAATACAAAGAGTCAAGTCAAATCAAATCAAAATACTCTTTATTCAATTTAGGCCCTGAGAAGGCCCTTATTAACGTCAAAACTACCACCGGTTTGGAAACAACCCAGTCATCGAGAAGAACCGGCAAGAAACTCGATCTGGTTTATCTTTTCATAATAACTAACATATTTCTTGATTATTACAACATAATAGACACATAGAGCTACATTCGTTTTTAGTGGATGCACAGAGAGAGGCGTCACTTCCAGACGTCGCTATCGTTCACATATTGATCCACCCTGTAATAAATAACCTTTATGTATTAAGACCCGCTTGACAATAACACTTGAACCTATTATCCGGCAAATCGGTAATGTGTTTTGGGACTTTGTTATAAAATCTAACACTATTACCTAAAAAACTGTTATTGTTCTTAGTAAGCCTGAAACATGGAGTGACCAGTTTGTTATGGTTTCTGGTATTTACATTATGTCGGTCTTTTACTAAATCCAGATTATCTAAGTTTTTCCGGACGTACATCAAATTCTCAAGAATATATTGGGAGGGCAGAGTTAAAATACCGAATTCCTGAAATTTAATCTTTAATGATTCACGAGGCCCCAAATTAAAATTGTACTTTAATTCAGTAATGATAGAGGTCATGACTATTTAATATTTCATTACACATAAAAATATTAGTTTCATAAATATACCCATTTATTGTTTCCGTTATTAATTCTATTTTAATTGTTATTTTGACTTATCTGATTCAGAAGTAAGTTATGATTTATTGTGTACAATTTTATTAGAAAGTGTATTTGAGGCAAATATTGTTAATAGAGCAAATAACAAAGCTTATCAAAGTAGTTATAGACCCAAGAGAAAGATAAGTTTACCATGGTGGAATCAAGTTTGTGCACAGGCTGTCAGTAAATGCAAGTCTGCTTATTTAGTCTTCAAAGCTAACCCTACAGTAGACAATTACTTAATTTTTAAAAAGCAACAAGCTTTGAAAAAATTGGTCATTAACAGGGAGAGACAGACTGCATGGACAGAACTTTGTAACTCATTTAATCGGCAAACTCCCATATCAATTATTTGGACCAATATTCGTAAATTTAATAAAACATATAGTTTCCAATATAATAATAGTTCTAATGATGATAGATGGATAGAATCATTCTTAGATAAATATACCTCTAATCCCCTTAATTTACTAACATTTGATCATGCTATCAACAACACTGATTCTAATGTTGAAAATTTTTTCATGAAATCATTTACAGTGTCTGAACTTCATGGTGCTATATATTCTCGTAAGGATACTGCTTTTGGTTTAGATAACATCTCTTATAAAATGTTCAAAAATCTCGATTCATTTAGTCAGAAACTAGTTTTAAACATATTTAATTGTTTATGGAATAATAATGTAATTCCTAAATCCTGGAAGATGGATTGTCTTATCCCCATACTGAAATCTGGTAAAGACTCTAATCACCATGATTCATATAGGCCCATAGCTCTTACTTCTTGTGCAGCCAAAATATTTGAACAGTTAATAAAGCATCGGCTTGAATATTTCATAGAATCCAAAAAGTTGTTATCTTCTAATCAGTTTGGATTTAGGAGAGGTCGATCTGCTGCAGAAAGTTTAAATCATTTGAACTTGGATATACATAGAGCGTTTGTTAGTAACAAGTTTTTAATTAGTATCTTTTTTGATATTGATGGTGCTTTCAATAATGTAGACCACAATGTCCTTGTTAATGAATTGCATTTACTTGGGTTACCTGTAAAATTGATAACATGGATTTTTAATTTCTTAAGTGGTAGGTCTGTATTTGTTAAAAGAAAAAATTGTTTGTATGGGCCTCAGTTATCATACAAGGGTGTCTGTCAAGGAGGGATATTAAGTCCACTATTGTTTATTTTGTATATACTGTATATACATAGATTAAGTAGCATATTGGGTACTGGTGTAGATAGCTTACAATATGCAGATGACCTTGCAGTGTATTGTACTGGTGCAAATATTAAGTTAGTAGAGTACAAGTTAAATAAATCTATGAAAGAACTAAAAACCTATTTTAGTCAATTAAAATTGAAAGTTAATTCAGATAAATCTAAAGTTGTGGTATTTAGCAGATCGAGATCAATGTCTACGAACATAATTTATAATGGGAATGTACTTCCAATTAGCAATGAGGTAAAATTTTTAGGCGTCATTTTTACTAAGAACCTATCTTGGCAGAGGCATGTTTGTGACTTGGCAGACAAAGCCTTACGAGCTTTTAATATATTAAATTCCATTGCCAGAATCAATTGGGGAGCTGATCCAAAAGTTTTACTTATGCTGTACAAATCCATTGTTCGTTCCCATTTTGAATACAGTTACTATTGTTATGCTACAAATTCTGTTTTAATAAATAAACTGGAGAAAATTCAAAATAAAAGTCTACGTTTAATAACAGGGGCTATGAAGACTACCCCTATCGTTTCAATGCAGGTTGAGTGCAACATTCCTCCATTACATATTAGATTTAAATATTTAAAGTTCAAATTTATTTTAAAACTTAATTCCTATGATAATCACCCTCTTTTGACTAAATTAAATAATGCTACATTTTTGTCTTCAACTCCTTTATCCTCCAAATATCCTTACATTCTTATTGACTATACTGAAACATCAACATACATTAAAAGAAATAATATACATCACGCTGAAAATTGGGCCTGTTATTGTGGAACATTTGAAAGCAAATTTCTTCTATCAGATGTAATAGAAATAGATCATAACTTAAAAACAAAACAGGATGTTTATGAAAAGCTTGCACGTTGGAATGATTACCAGATTATTTATACTGATGGGTCTAAGTGTGCTGAGGGTGTATCAGCTGCATATTATCATATAGACAAAAAGTACGGTCGGGGGTTTCCTTTACCTGCTATCTATACAGTTTTCTCGGCTGAGGCTACAGCAATTTTGCAAGCCCTGAAATATGTACAAAATGACGTAATGTGTTCCAGTGCCTTGTGTTTTATTATTGCGTCCGATAGTATGTCTGTTTTGAAGGCTTTAAAACGACCAGGCTTTAATAATACAAATCATCTTCTTTTCCAAATAAAAGAGGTATTAGCAGATATAGCAGCATTTAAACAAATTAAACTTATCTGGACTCCAGCGCATGTAGGAGTAACAGGTAACGAGAGTGCTGATTACCTTGCGAAATTAACAAACACTCTGGGTGGTAACACTCAAAATATGACATGTGTGTGGCAAGATTTAGTGCCTGAATATCGTACTCAAATTAATAAACACTGGTTTAAAGAGAGAAATGAAATAATTCGGACAAAAGGAAAGTGGTATGGTACTGTCAACATGGAGGTGGGCAAAAAGCCTTGGTTCAAAACTTACACTAATAAATACTTTTCGAGAAAATTTTATACACAAATTATGAGATTGAGATTTGGACATTGTCGTTTTAATGCTCATTTACATCGCATGAATATAATTTCCTCATCTAAATGCACTGAATGCAGTCTTCAAGAGGATCAAACTTTAGAACACATCTTTTTCATTTGTCCTGCTTTTAATATACAGCGCTTATTGCTCATAAATAAATTACTGGAAAAATATCAAAACATCCCGCCTTCCCTACAGGATCTTCTAACTTGTCCTGATAATTTTAAACCTATTTTTGACTTTATCAACTCCACGCTTGGAGATATTTAAACAATTTTGAGTTATGATTACACGAAGATTAAGAAGATAAAGATGGATAAAATAACGTATGAAATGTTATATAAAAGATTTGGCGATTATGCCTTTATTTTGATTTGGACACGGAAGAAAATCGGTTAAAGAATACA
>MU159191.1:13868-47558 GCA_015888305.1 Antheraea pernyi
TGAAGCCTGTGTAGGGGAAAAGGTTTCTGCGCAGAATCCTCGACCTGCCCTTGACCTGGAATTGCGATCCTTTGTCCCTATACCCGTGTATAAACCAACAATATATTTTTCGTACGTAGGTATTATGATTACTTTAATTGAGTATATTACAATTTTATTGCTATTAAACATTCTCTGCTGGGATTCTTCATTATTTTTCGCTGAATATGTGTAAGAAAATTATGGATTTTTTTCAAACAGTTTAACCTCATACATTACAAGAACGTGCAACCAAAATGGTGGCGGGTTATGCCCTGCAAACCTTTTACAGTGGACCCCCGGTAATCCGACAAACGTTTTGCATGGTAGTGTCGAACTAACGAATGTATCGGATTATAGAGTACAAGACCCTATATAGTCCGGCTTTTTTTTTCAAAAGAGTACCGTATTCCCCGACGAATCACAGATTCAATAATAAAATTCTATAGTATATTATACTCTGAATTACAAATCATACTTCATATGTAAGTCGAATTTAGTAAATTAAACAACACAATTCTCTATTGTATACTTACGTTTTATTATAAAATTAACGTCAATAATGCTATAAAACTTACTAAAAATAATAACTTTACATTAGGAAATAATTGTGTACAAATAAATATATTGTACTAAACCAAAATAATCAAAAACTATGAATAAAAATCCTAATATGAGTCAATCAAGTTGTATGTAACCTGTGCAATCATGCAATATCTACATTAGCGAAGATTGTCAAAAAAATATTCAGTATGTAATTAAATAGACATGTCGTGCCGGATTAGACAGGACCTGGGCCTGGATTACCGGGGTCCGCTGTATTTGTATCGGTTATTGTTGTAAATTAAACTTTGATTAGATAAATTTAATGTCGATATGAATTTTGAATAAAAGCTATTTTGCTTAAAAACGTCTTCTACAATTGGCCAAAAATTGCAGTTTAAAATGTTTCATCTCATTATTGCTATTAGTCATCAGTGAGTCGACAACTTGTCGCGATGCGCATGAAGAAATTTAGTGTTCTTCGCTCTGTTTCCCTCTTCAAATTGTTTCTTTTGCGGTAATAACTTTAATGTATATGCGAACCGAACCGCTGTGCAATGCAAAATTTTACTCATAAGTATACATTATTCACAATACATTCATATGTGGCCTATTTGTCAAAATAATATTTTACCGTGTTAGCGCCAAAGAAAGTTACTAATCTGTATTTGTAATACAATATTGTAAAACGTTTTTTTTTGTATTATATGTGTATGTTTTTTTATAAAAGAACAATTTCATAATCAAAAATATTTGTAAAACGTAAAGAATTTCACATTGTGAATAACGTGGGAAAAAATCAAACCTATTCGTTTTTTGTCTAGTTTGTTCACATTACATTTAATTGCTTTACACAATATACTAAGATGAATATGTCAAAGCTAAGCACTTATGAAATATTTGCGACGTGATTACATTTTCATTTCAAAAGTTTGCAGAATCTCGAAGATAGAATTTAATATCTCTTTGTTTGTCATTGGATGTGGAATTACTATATCAGAATCAGTCTGGAAGAACACTACTAATAATTAAATGTTATAAATCAACTAGAAGTATGTGATCGGATGGATAGAGGATGAGAGAAGGAGGTAATGATGCTTTTTGTGAAAAGTGAATGATGCATAGGGCGCACTAAAAATCTCCAGAACTGGCCGCTTACGTTAAGAATATTGAAAAACGAATTACAAGTATTATAATATCATTTAAAGTATGGAACACTTTGGCTTTAAAATTCAGTTTGTTTCATTTTGGTGCCATCCATACTAACGTTATAAATACAAAAGTAACTCTGTCTGTACGTTGTATGTTCACACGTAAATCGCAGAACCCATTTAGATGATATCTGGTTTGAAAGTAAAGTTACTTGTAGATAGATACGTAAAATACTCGGATAAATATCAATATGCTTATCATTAAATGGTTACTAAGTGAACACATCAAAGAATTCTGTAAAATGTAACTTTTACAATTTAAGGTTAAATTTATCATAAAACTGGTTCTTTGCTTTCTACAAAGAAAGCTTGCTTTTGCTTTCTTTATTTCTGTCATTCTTTCTACCAACATTTTTACAGATTCTTACTTTTTCACGTCAACACCATTGTTAAGGTTTTTATAATTATTTAACATAGTGCGGAGATTGATGAAAGCTTGGAGAAAAAATAAAAGGAACTCAAAGTAGTTATATTACGCAGACAAAGTCGCGGGCAAGAGTTAGATTGATTGATTCGATATTGCGTGTCTACGTTACCATGGATTGAAGTTATGAATATTGTCGTACTATGATTTACTACGATTTTAGGTATAGTTTGACTCAATAGTCACGCTTGCCTTCAAACTGCTTTTGGCAATGAAGCATCATATAAGTCGACTCTCTATAGTTGGTTTGTATAATTCTAATGTAAATTGACTATTATTTATAGAGTTCTAACGTGGTCGTGTTAATATCAATGACGAATTTTGTGATGGTCGTCCGTCTACCGTTGTGAATAAAAAATAAATAAAGAGGCAGTAGGTTATATGGCCGAAACATATACGTGCAAATATGTATACGACAATTTGTTTGCTTGTTGACGAACTCCGTAAAAGTAACCAAAATGGCCGTATCATCTGCACTACGACAATGCCATCTCTCATACGGCCAGACAGAGAAAGAATTTTGGAAAGGGAAGAACGTAGATATTTATAACTTTGGCTATATAATCGTCATGACACTTCTAACCGTTTTCAAAAGTCAAGAAATAAATACGCGGAAAAAATCATAACAGGCTGTTGAGGAGTATAAAAAGTATGTTCCTGAGTTCACCACGCGTGGCATAAAAGTTTTTAAATTCTGTTTATCCGTGCGATGGACTGCATTAAAGCTAAGGAAGAATATTTTGAGAAACAATTCATTTTATCTAGTCTAATTTTCTTTCTTATTCTTATTCGCTCCGGAAATATTTAGTGCACCCCACGGATATGTATAAACTTTATTTGAAGTAGGTAGGTATTGAAATAGCTGGTAGAGAAGAATCGAAGAGGTTGTGTTGTTATATGTTTATACGTATAGCTTTAATATTTATCCAGTTCTCAAACGTTTGAATTTTATGCAGTGGAGACTGGCGATAAAAAATAATAAATATATACGTGATTTTTATGAAATAGTTTCTGGTGACCTTGCTCCAGGTCTTCATGTTCAAACAGCTACGGTTTTATTGTTGTTGACTTGTTTCTCAATGTAATTAATTGTCCGATAGTCAGACCCACTCTTTATTAGTACATTTTTGCGGGCTGGTAGTGTTTTATAGCCTGACTGGATCGCAAACACCATTTATATGGCGAAAAAGCCCGTCATAGTGATTCGCTTCTGCGGGTCGCGGTTCGGGATCAGCCTGTGCATATCCAGTTTTCGCAGGCCGCCATGACACCGGCGATGGATAGTGTGTCACTCGGTGGTCGCCGTTGTTTTTGGATTGTACTGAGCTTACCATCAGGCACAGTGCAGTCATCTTGCCGTGCTACAATAAAAAAAACATAAATACATCATTTTATCTAATATTTTTCGCACATTATATATTGCATAAATCGCCCCTTATGTGGTAGTAGTAATTGCCTTTTTACTCGTAGGTCGGATAGTATATGTGTGATAATTGTGTTTGTAATGTGCAACTACAAATTTACATACAATAGGCTAGTTAACGCAGAGATCGCACGTGCTCTCGTTTAGAACAATGATTATTGTTGTGATATCTTAAGTCAGAGGTATTTATTATTCGTTATGAAAAATGCATATTTTAACATTTTTATAACAATAGACTTTTTGATGCGTTAGTTAACATGACGTAATTATGCATCATATATTGTTTGAAGCAAGCTGTTGACGTCTATTAATAGTAACTAATGTCATTTTAAGAATACAGTAACAGCGTTAATGTATTGTTAAAAATTTGATAAAATATGCTTATTTATTTCATTATATATTTTATGGGAACAAAAGATTCAATATATTTCATCATAAAAAGTAATATTTTTATGGAATTCTTTGGCAGAATCCTCAAATAAATTTAATTTTAATATTGTCTGAGCTAATCCTACTGTTTCACTAGAAGCCATTAAATCGTTTTTTGAAGTGAAACTTCTTTAGGCGCATGAGGGTAATTTTTTTACAGATGTAACGTCACGCAGATATGCAACAGAAGTGACGTCATTTGCAGTAAACGCAGATTTTTCATCTATTTTTTTTTCTATTTTTCTAAAGTTTTAGATTTGTATAAATATAAACAAGACTTATAAATTAGTTCGCCAAAGAAATTTCACTTCTGACACGTGTACCTACTTTGTACGCACGCACTTTTTTTTTTAACGTACATACTATCCGTAAAGTTGTATCTTAGGTTTGTTTTGTTCTTTAATGATTGGGCCACTACATTATATATCACTTTGCACACAGCTTTCCATTCTCACGCTGTATTGGTAATGTCGCATTTAAAGTTGTGCAACTTCAGGGAACGCGAAAAGCGAAACCTCTTTGGTAATTTAATGCATCATTCATAATTGGGAGAAGGAGTGTATGGTGTTAGGTCGCGAAATTGTAACAATATATTATACACATACAGATGTATCACGCTTGATACATGAATACATGAAGTATGTTTCGAATGCTTTTAGGTTAGTATTGATTTGTTATTGCGTTTTAGATAGTGTAATTCAATTACATACAAATTTAAATTTATCTTGGTTTTGTTTACATATTCTCAATATTTAGGATCTCGCAAGTTCTAGTTTCGATTAATACTCGTATATCAAAATGTATTATAAAAAACAGACGTGAAGTCCATCTCATATTAAGTGGTCACTGCAACCAGTCTCGAAAGGACTGCTGGTTTTGTTTACATATTCTCAATATTTAGGATCTCGCAAGTTCTAGTTTCGATCAATACTCGTATATCAAAATGTATTATAAAAAAACAGACATGAAGTGAATCTCATATTATTAAGTGGTCACTGCAACCAGTCTCGGAAGGACTCCTGAGATCAATCATAATAATTAGGCACTGCTGCTTTACGGTAGAAATGGGTATAGCGGTGTTTCTTTCGCAGTTGAAACAGGCACAGGTTTGATCAGTATTTAAAATTTACAGAACGCTTCTGCCCGATTATGTATTTTGCTGCGTTTAGTTATACGTTTTGTAAGTATTAATAAATACCTTTATTTGAATGAAGAAGGCGTTACGTTGCGGAAATTCTACATTAAATATTACAGTGGACGCTACTTTCGCTACTCTACTCGCATCGGAAAACATCGATCTAAAGATGACACGTGAAGGAGCGAAACACGTTTAGACGTAGGAGTGTTCAATCAATTCCAGGCGGAAGTGCAAAGTAGCGTCCACTATAATATTTATTGAATACCTGTGAACGAGCTTCGCTTTCAGTTAGTTAACGCAATAATTTGATTTTTACTATTGAATGTAAGCCAAACGTATTCCTATTCGGACTATATATATCGCCATTTCATAAAATTTTGAGGTACTATAATATTCTCATCCATCGCCAACAAATTGGCAAATTGCAAGTGTCACATATCTTTACGAGATGTCGCTATACAAAATAAGCTCTAATAATTGTTTTTTTTTTAAATATGATTATGTTTATTCCGAGAAGACACATATATAGATAAACTTAAAGCGCAAAATCTTGCCCAAATACGAAATTTGATCGAAATATTTAGAGCCGTTTCCGAGATATGCGAAATAAATTCATATATTTATTTATACAAGAATAGCTCGCTTAAAGTTATGAGATAAAACTCTTTAACTCATTAAAAAAAAAAAAGATCAATCTAAGTAATTTCCTTACTTTGCCGTATATAATACTTAGCACGATGTTCAGTGAACACAACAGTATTGACAAAGGGTTTCACTGTGCAATAACACCCTTTACTTCGTAGTATAGTCTCGTCTTTGACGAGTATGTTCACCTCATTAATTCAGTAATAATCGTTCCTCTGTGAATGAGCCATTCGTGCATTGTATTGACTTTTTGTTCCCTCGCTTCAACACTAATTAATTACTTTATTTGTCGGAGCGATCGTTTAATTCGTAAGAGTAATAGTTTACGGTATCCGTTTCTATTATACGTTTAATGGAGAAGTGTATGTTTTGGGATTGGTTTGAAAACATTAGTGTGACCATGTAACTATTTCTGGATAGGGACGCATATTAAACTTATTTTGCCATTACTTCGTAGGTACAAGTTTTTACGCTAGTGTGAGCGGTGAATATAATAACAGGCAAAAAAACCTTACTCAATCTTCATTATTATTCAACTCACGGTGTTTTATTTGACACCTATTCTGGTGTTGCATATGCAATATATGGCACAATGTGTCTATTAATGCAAAACAACTGTAGGAAAAAATATCTAAGTAGCCAAATATCATTCGTTATGCAGTTATGTCCTTAACTTTACAATACCATAAAACTGATTTAAAGGTCCTTGGTATAATTCGAAAATGTTTTGTCAGACAAGCGTGTTGTAAATTGTGACATATAAACTTGTAGATATTACTCGAAGGACTTGTTATTTATAACTCCGAGTTTCGCTTAATTATACATTTATTATGACGTCATTGATAATGATATAAAAGCACACAAGACACAAGAAACACACAATATTATCGCGTGACATCCTTTTAGAAAATAAGACGGTGGAAACTTATCTAATTGTTTCATTTGACCTGAATCTTTTGTTTACAGATGCAAAACATAAATAACATAGTCATGTTCCCCGTAGACAGTCTACTGAAAGGTGATTTAAGAGGTGTCAGGGGCGATTTGAAGAGGCCTTTCGATAAAGCATCCAAAGATTACGAGTCAAAGTACATGAAAATTGAAAAAGAAAAAAAGTCGCAGGCGAAAGAAGCTGGTCTTATAAGGAGTGAAGTTACACCCGCTGAGATAGCGGACGAAATGGAGAAAGAGAGGAGATTATTCCAATTACAAATGTGTGAGGTAAATGTCATATGAATATTTGTAATTTCTGGAAATTTCTATTTTGAAAATATTAATAAGTGCACAGATTACGGAACTGTAGAGTGGAGTATCAAAGTAGTGTATAGAATGTTGGACTCCCAATCAATGTTATTATAATTAAAACCTTGTTAAAACTTGTCTAGCTAGCAAAGGAGATATCAGTATCGTGTCATCGTTAATGGAAGCATGATAATGCCCGTCAATCCGCCCGTATCTAAGCAACATATAACTATTTCTTTTTCACCACCGATATTGCGACAATGCTATCTTACTTACACATTTTATCTTGTGTGGTGTTACAATATTACTTTACGTATGTGTGCTTTATAGTGCCATTTCTTTTGTTAAAATATAATGTAGGTAACGTATCTACACCTTTTTACTTATAATATAATTGTTCACAATAAGTTAATTCATGGTAGTAAATATATTTTGTAACAATTTATTGAAACACATCTCAAATCTAAATAAAACACAATGTTTGTTTACAGTATTTAACCATAAACGATTGCTCTTTACTTTTAATGTGACAGGTTTATCACTTGTTAGTGTTACAGTTATAGATGTGATGCGGGTTACGCTTATTCCTTTTAATTTGTCTGTCGGTGATCGAGCTTGAGTGCAATACCTAATACTGTATGTTTTTTTTAGATAATTTTCTGCTATTTTTAAAGAAAATTTAATGATTTTTGTCAACTATACGTCACTTCCATTTTAATCACAAGAATGTTATCCGTTCCTACTTTGTCTATTTTCAAATGGATTTGTGATTTTCGCTTTCATGTTGCTTTTACTAATCTTTGAAATATTTGATTTAAAAATAAAATGCCGTAAGACGTGTTTAGTATTTAACAAGGGTATTTCGGTGAACTGTCTTTCCCTTTAATATGTTGGAACATGCATTTGTTTTATTCGTTCGTTTTGTACGATATTTAAGGAACGTGTTAATTTTTGATGAAAAATAATATTGAATGAAATTAATTCTTAACAAATGTTACATTTCGGTACATCTTTGAAACTACAAAAAGGTTGATTTCCTCCTCCCCGATATAGAGTTAGAATGGTTGAGTCGTATAAATTGGGGTCTCATAATTATTATTGCACTGTATTATTATTGTCAATAAATTTCTCATTATTGTACAAGTATTGAAGCGTGTGCTGATACTGCATCAATCAACATAGGTTCAAATCCTTGTGAATGAACTCCAGTTCATTGAAGCTCCAGCTTTAAGTGAAGGAAAACACTGATGAAACCATAGCACGGTGGTAGGGCTTTTTCTAAGAGCCTGTCCAGATGAGGCGTTTTACGCGCGAGTCGTCTTGCGCTTTTCTAAACATATTGCGTCCAGATACCGCGTTTTACGCACGTTTCTACCCTAGGAAATGACGCATAGGCCTGGGATACGTTGTACGGATAGACGCCTGACAACTTGTCGACTCGCCACTGACTTGCGCGTAGTACTGGACGCAGCAATGGGGCCTGAGTATCTCGACGAGCGTGTCCAACGCGCGATTTTTTTTTTATATCACAGGAGGCAAACGAACAGGTGGGTCACCTGATGTTGAGTGATCACCACCGTCCATAGACACTTGCAACACTAGGGGAGTCGCACGTGCGTTGCCAGCCTGTGTTGTGGGGGGGGGAGGGGAAAGTGGAAGGGAAGGGGAGGTGGGTCTCCGGCGCTCGACAGTCTCGCTCATTGCATGCGTTTTACGCGCGAGTTAGGAAACACGTCGTACCATCTGGACGGGGTATATGTAGCTCTAGTATATCGGGTACGCGCGATTGTCTAGGCACGAGTCGACTCACGCATTAAACGCCTCATCTGGACAGGCTCTAAGCCCACCTGGCTAGCTATCACTCTTAAGTTAAAAATCTGTTGCCAAGTACCTATGGGCATTTTTTGACAGCTGCATTTGAGGGCCAGTCCCTCTAGGTTCCGTGAGATTGTGTTCAAACGTTAAAACCGATAATGAATTAAAAAAAGTAGAATATATGGTAAGTCGACAATATACTTCATAAATTTCCACATGCAATTAATTGGACAGGGGACGCGTGGCTGCTCTAACCATTGAAGTGAATAATGAGTATATAATTACTGTTGGATAATTTAAGGTTTCCCTCTCGAATAAGGCGGGTAGAAGCCTGTTGTATTCGCGAACCTCTTTAATAAGTCATTCTATACTCTGGGGTCGAATATCTGTGTCCATGACGCTTTTAAGTAAACAATCCCTCCCGGATTAATAACTCGAGAGCCATAACCATTTATATAATTATTTGCCTATCGTTTAGACTATTTTGAGATTCTAATTATACAAATTAAAAAAATAGTAGTTATGTTGAGTGTATAGTAATCTGCTTTAAATATAGTGTTTATTGTCATAATATAGGTCCCGCATAAGTATGAAAATGTAATACAAATAAATTCTGGTTTTTGAGACTAGGCAGAATATTCTATTCAAATCTATTGTATCTTGTGATCCAGTAACTCACCATGCAGCCAGACAGACTGCAGGCAGATTCAGAGCAAATATTGAATCAAGTTTCACTGTATTGTTAGAGCATGGATGTACAGGATTTTTAGGAGGTTAGAATAGAATTATTATGTATGCAGTGAAAGTACATTTTATTTTATTATAAAAGTCATAAACCGTATCAGTTAAGTTTCGAATAGACTTATAGAATAGACTTTCGAATTAGAGTTGGTAATATATTCTTACTACCGTCAAAAATTCGATTTTTTTCAGATGGTTTTTCTATTATTGATCGTGATTTGAAATGTTAATTTTAGTATTCTAGTATTAAACGAGATATTTACTATAAATATTTTTTTTCTTAGTCGGGCTTTTTTGAGAATAATAGGAAATCATGATGCTAGCCAACGAGGTTTTGGTTACTTTAAACCCATAGAAAACTAGATCTATATTTTGTTTACAAAAGTGTAGTCAGTAGTGGGTGTTATAAGAATATAAAGATGAAACAAAAATAGCTTAAATAAAAATGATGATATAGTACTAAATACTGAACAGTATAAGTTGTTACGGACGATTAAACTTTATATTAATCTATAAACAATTCAACATTAACTAAAAATATGTCTTCACCAGAGCGCATTGATGGATATAAACCAGAATATTTAAAACTGACGTCGATTCGTTTAGAATGTTATCTGTAAATACCCGAGATATGTTTTATGTTACAACACATTACGCACTCGTGTATTTTAGTAATAGGAATTATTCACGATCTCCGCCAAATGCTGTAATCAATCAATCTATCAATCATTCCGGTTGAGCAATAAGCCCGTGAACTGTACTAAGCCAGCATTGTGCTCTTGCACTGGCAGTGTGTACTCTAAATGATATTACATAAACTATAAATTGGCATCAGTCACTGAAATCAGAGGCATCTGTTGTGCAGATGGCTTTCATTGGTAACGAAATGTAACATGTTCTTCTTCTTCTTACCCTTATAGTAGGGTCGGTACAACATGTTTCTCATTTTGTGGTATATGATTTGGCTTAATTTTTACGATCGGCCGCCTGCCTGACATCAACCCTCCTTGGGATTATTTTGTTTTACCACTGTATGTATGATTATTATTATATAGTTACGAAGTCTGATGGACTCTTTTAACCTTAAAATTTTTCGTTCCGGTTAAAAACGAAGTTCTTCCAGATTATAGTTTGCATGCTATATTGCCATTTTTTTTTCAGGATTCGTGGTTTCAGATTCTTCACAGTAATAATAATATAATAATAGATATAATAAACCATTATAAAAATAAAATAGATGCAAAATGTACCATGTTATTCTTTTTTAATAATATTGTTATATCAGTTCAGAACTATCTGTAAATGAATAAAACTACCTGTTCTTTAAATTAGTAAATGATTACTGGTGATTTTAAAACGAAAAGATACCAGAACTATGCTGTAAACATCTTTATCAGAAAATATGTTTTGTAATTATGGCAGTTATAACTCATCACCACTCTAATGAACTGTTATTGTAATGAGAACGTGAGCCACGTGTTGATATATATAATTTAAAAAAGAACAACATGACATTTATTAATAGGAGTTATAAAATAATAGTATTCGAGTTTTCATTATCAAATGAATGCCACTTTGCTTGTTAGTATAGGTCACATTTAAAATCAAGGTGCTAAATCTTATTATATTTCATTCATATTTGTGTGACGATATTAGTGTTTATTGTATTCTAAAAATCATAATATTTCGAAAAAATAACTACGTGTTAACTTATCTACGTACATAAGAATTTATACTTCTATATCATAAAAAAGACATTAAATGTAATTGATAACCTTTAATTAGAAATTATAATTAACTTTAAAAGGGTTTAAAAATCATTTTCTATGTATTTTTGTACATAATCAAGGTAGATAACAAAACAAACAGCATAAAATATTTATTAAACAACAATAATAATAATAATTTATATGTAAACAAACAAAAAGATTATATACCGACAGTCAACCTCAAATATATAACCCACTTTACAAAGTATATAATATAAAAAATCAGTTTTATCACGAATACTCACAATAAATTATCAGTCACCACCATATATGATTTAAAATCACATACAAATACATATGTATATTTATGTATGAATATATTTTTTATCTCCACTTATATCAAACACGTGTTATTGATTCATATATATTTGAATAACTACCTTGAATATAGTTATCCGTTCTCACGAAAACGTGTCAGACAGTTACCAACTAACTTCATGGTGTTGCTTGTAAGTGTCAGTATGCGCGCGCATCGTAAAAATTCACTCTCATCATATTTTCCAAACGCGTCAAAAGAAGTATAACTTCATAAATCGTGTAATATGAGGAGTCTAATTTAAAATGACTTTTTTTTTCGAACTGACTATGCTATTGACCTAGTAAGGTCTTAACAGCTTCACCGGACTACTAAGGGAGCGCTTAAGGCACTAAGCCGATACATTTAAAATGACGTAGTTCACTTACAATATACTTATTGAGGAGAGCGAGAATTTGAAAAATATTTAATAACGCTACATACAACCAGATTTAAAGAACAGAAAATGTAATAAATTTAAGTTCACTAAAAAAAAAAGAATGATCTGAAACTTTTTATTTATGTCTTTCTTTCAAGACGCCTGTTTCATATACAAAACAATTCCGCGGTGGCATTATCGATGCACTTGCAGCCTCTTGTTTTTCAGTTCAAAAGAACCATAACCGTTTTGTAGTGCCATTGTATGCAGTTCACAGACAGTAACGTTGCGTAAATGGTTGTCACGGACAAACGTATTGTTCTGCATGCATTGTTAATTGCATTCCCGGGGTATCATGGCAACTGCACAATGCGGAAATAAATTACTATTTAATAATTTTCACACTTCTCATTGTAATTTGCTATTAAATTTACATTAATAATACACCAATCCTTGCATTATTTTTATTCATCATATTTATGAGGAATTAGGGTTTGTTTGAGCAATTGTGTTGAATGAGAATTATTATCTATGGCTTCGTCAAAATTATACCTACCATTATGAACTCAACTCAAGTCAAGTCTTGGTCGAATATTTAAGAATCGTTGAACATCGAGCCCATTTGCGCAAGTTTGAGCCTCTACGTAATGTATTATATAATCCGTAAAATAGTGGATTTTTTCGCTATTGACGTATACATATTAGATATAACGGTGTCTTTACCCGGACGTGTAAAGAGTGCGGGGCACCCGGGTGTAAAGTCTTAGAGGGCACAAGCCGTCCGTCATAAAAGGTGAAAGGTTTTATTCCTAATGGCAATAAATAAAACCTGTCTATGGTCAACCAATATAACCTAAGATAAAATTATAAACTTGACCACTAGAAGTATAAAATCCAATTTAATATTACAACAAATGTTGTCATAAAAAAAATCCTAAAAGAAAAATCGCGATTGATGTTGAGTTGAGTATGAGATTTTCTTGTTTCTACTAAATAAATTAGACATAAAAAATAGTTTGCCTTTTTATTACGCTTTTATTAGCTTCACCTGTATGTATATATGTTTCTTTGTAACCGACCCCTTTGAGCTCGATTTTGTCCTACTTTGAACGATCCGATTTAATTCAAACTTTGCACACCTGTCAAAGGTCGAAGACAATGCAATAATCCGAAAAAAAAGTTAAAAAAATGTAACTAAAATATGAAAAATAAATAATAGTTAAAAAAAACTAAAAAAACACGCTTTCATAAAAAATCCAAGTAAAAAACAGAAAATAAAATTTAATAAATTTGGATTAACATGCGTCACTGTTAATATCAGCACCTCCAGATATCAGTATTTTTATCATTTCTTTGTCACTTTTTACAAAAATATACATTTATTTCTAATTTACACTATTCTTAATCCAAATTTATTAAATTTTATTTTCTGTTTTTTAGTTGGATTTTTTTATGAAAGCGTGTTTTTTTTAGTTTTTTAAAACTATTATTTATTTTGGATTAGAACCAATCCACCCTGACTTTTGCATCTTTGGCCCAAATACTGTAAGATTGTTGATTACATATACCTATACTGTAATTAATTTAGCTAGTAAAACTATCGACTGATTATGAAGGGGAAAATCATAAAGAAACCTTAAGAATAAGATTCGTTCAGTATTATATATTTGTATGCGTTTGAAATCGTAAATATTTCGTAGAATGGCACGGTGCGCAGCGCGGCGTCGCAATTAAGCCTATACTCAGCTTCGAGAAGAGGCTTTCGCCTCAGCCCATTACTCATAATGGGATAATGTAGCTCGCGTTAATGTAGATTTGAACTATCCCTCGAAAACGGTGAATAATACTGGCTGAATAGTACTCTATTTCCTTTTGTATTGCATGGTACCGCTATGTGTATGCAAAATACGTGATTTTTTTAAAGATTTTACTCTTTAATTTACTGTCTCTGTTTATGTCAAATAGCTAAACAGATAATACTATTCTTAAGCATTTATATAACTGTTGCGAAACATTAACTCTAAAACTATAACATAAGTCTAGAACAATTTAGAACACAAAATAATTATTACATAACTTTTAATGAAACAAAAATTGTCTTGGTTCATTTAATGAAAAAAGAATAGAAAATATGTATCAAGTATAAAATATTTATTTAATGTGTTAAAAATCGATATTATAAACATTATTATTTATATAGCTATACTAAAATACATGCATGTATTTCGGTTCTCCACGGTTAAACAACTTTAAATAATACTGCTTTAAAACTTTAACTCGGCTCCGATTTCTCCCGTCGAGTACTCAATAGATTCGAATAATGTTTTATTGAATCTTGTATGCCAATAGAGATCTCCTAACAGTGTATGTTTTTAAATTTAGTTCAATGACCTTGACCAACGGTACATAATGGTAATGTTCAGGTTTATGCATTGTACGATGACTCACGTAATGGTAACATTATACACAAAAGGTTATAAGCTTATTATGTTTTACAACTATATTTATTACGTCATATCACGCGATTTAATACGCGAAACTCTCACGATATAGGTAATATGAATATTTGGCTGACAGAAATAGTCTCCAAAGAACTGAACAAATCTCAGTTCATGATCTAAAAATATTATCTTGTTGCTATTCTGTACAAGTGAAATTACATCTAGAATAAAAGCGTTTAAGTAATATCATGCAGTTACTTAAGTGCTGTTAAGTAAACAGTAAACTAATGGGTACAAAAAGTGCTTTAATTTAATAGTTATTCCGAAAAAAGTAATTTATAAAATACAATTAAATAACTGTATTGTGTTGATATACTTAAAGTTAATTATTACATCACACGAAATTACACAACACATACTATAACTAATTATAACATTACCTACTTTTACAACAACAAAAAACATTTTAATTTTCATAAATTATGTTGAATAATGTTTATTTCTCAGACAATGTCGTAGAAGATGTAATGCGTTTTGTACTTGTGATAAAATAGGGTGTTATATTTAATCTCATCTGCGAGAAGTCTAAATAAAATACAATTTTAATATTCATTTCATTCTAACTCTTTCAAATTTTGTTGTTTTCGAACAAATATATCTTGAATTAATAATACATATATTAGGAGAGAGAGGTGGCCGCAATTTGATACGAGTCACTGCCCTTCCCTTGGTGCGTTGCATGCTCATGTTATTTTAAGGTCATACAGGTAAGTCAGTCATGAGTTATATACAAGTAGGATTCACAGCGAGATTTCAAAGTCAGTTAAATATCTTGAGATCAATGAATACATGCTTTACAAAATCATCAAATGATTTGCTAGCAGACTCCTGCATCAAGCCCAAAAGTTCGAAGGGACATACATATACAAAAATTATCACAAATTATTATATGCCCTAATCTCTTCGAATTAAATCTTATTCTTGAAGAAAATGTTCAAAATTTTGTACAGATGCGTTCATCATCTTCTTACCCTTATCCCACCTAAGTAGGGTCGGCACAACATGTTTTCCTTTTCCACGCTCGCCTATCAGATGTCATCTCAGTCATCACACCTTTTCCACACATATCATTTTTCACACAATCCATCCATCCTTTTTTCGGTCTTCCTCTACTCTTATATCCATCGACCGTCATACTCAAAGCTTTTCTAGTTACATGGTCTTCATCTCTCCTCATACATGCCCATACCATGCTAACCTATTACTCCTTAACTTCTCTGTTACTGGTGCTATTTTCAAAGTTCCTCTGATATATTTATTCCTAATCTTATCCATTCTAGTTACACCACACATCCACCTTAACATTCGCATCTCTGCCACATGCAGTTTTCTCTCATTCGTCTCTCTCGTCGCCCAGCACTCAGATGCGTACAACATTACTGGTCTTATAATAGTTTTATACACCTTCCCTTTGAATTTCAAGGGCATTCGTGGGTCACAAGCGACACCAGACACCTTTCGCCATTTCATCCACCCTGCATTTATCCTATTCCTCACGTCCTTGTCTATGCAACCATCGTTTTGGACCAGAGAACCGAGATACCGGAAATCAGAGCAGGATGGTAAGGATATACCATTTAAAGCTATAGGAGAAAAGCTGGATGGACCACCGAAGTCGAAAAACAAATGTTCAGTTTTTAGTCTACTGATTTTCAAACCAACATTCTCCAGTTTTTCTCGCCATTTTACCAGCCTACTCTGGACCTCGGTAGCATCTTCGCCGACAAGAACAATATCATCAGCAAACAGCATACACCAGGGTGTCTCCTCCTGTATGTCTGATGTTAACGCATCCATAACAAGAAGGAATAAATAAGGGCTTAAAGCTGAACCCTGGTGCAAACCTACAGCCACATTGAAATTATCGGTAACTCCAGCTTCGGACCTAACGTGTGTTTTGGCTTGACTGTACATACAACGAATAAGTTGTAGGTACTTCTCAGGCACTCTTTTCTGTTTCAGTGCCCACCACAGAACATCTCGGGGTACTCGATCATATGCCTTCTCCAAATCAACAAACACCATATGCAAATTCTTATGTACACGTCTGTATTTTTCACACAGTTGCCTAAGTGCGAAAATGGCATCAGATGTCGCACGTCCAGGCATAAACCCAAATTGATTCGGAGTCACTTCAGTCTCATCTCTTATTCGTCTCGCTATCGCTCTTTCCCAAATGTAAAACGTAAACTTACTTTCCCAAACGTACAGATGCGTTATGTATTTATATTAATCATAGGTTTGGATTATAATTATTGATTTAGTCTCCCATGTATTAATTTTAGTATTGCAACATTCTTTCCAGAGTCATTGTGTAAAGAATATAAATTAATTTAGTATTATAAAAGTAATGTCCTATATCTAAATAATAAAATATGACAAAATATAACTCAAATTTCTACAAAAAATATGCCACAATAACATGTAAATGATATATTGCCACCTTTTTCATCTTATATTGGATGAAATCAAATTAATTACAAGTGAGTGAAGGCAATAGAGTTTGTAGAATCTACTTTTAGGCATAGTAGTTATCCTCATTAGTTACGCGGTAGAGTAATATCCCTGACGACATGTCTGTGATGTCGATCTCGCTCTAACAACAATGTTTCCTGTTGATAATGAACACGCGGGCTGACTCGTACACACTCTAAAAAAAGACAAGATAAAAGAGGAACTGCATGTACGACAGAATGCCATGTACAGGCGTGTCAGTGCGTTCGCAAATAGACGATGAATGTTAATGGATTGAAAAGGCTTAAAAAAGCCAAGTTAGCTGTAAAAAAAAATCATGATTAATTTTGTAGAGACGTTACTAGTTTGTCATAAAAGACATAAATGAAATTATTTGTTTTTGCTATCCGTTATCAGTCACTTGCACGCTATTGGTGAACACGTTGGTGGCAAGTTAAGGTCATGTTTATTTAAAAACTAAACTCTGCCCGTGACGTCGTTAGTGTGGGATAGTTACTCTGGGCTAACGATAACACGCAGCGGAAACTTTCAAGAGGAAAAAAACCCCGATTATGAAATATTCTTCATTGGTGCTCCTCTCCTTGTGGTCTTAGCGTGATGATACATAGCCTATAGCCTTCCTCGATAACTGAGCTATATAACGCTGAAAGAATTTTTCAAATCGGACAAGTACTTCCTAAGATTACCCCCTATACAACGTCACAAACTCACAAAATTTACCTCTTTATAATATTAGTATAGATTGGTATTAGTATACTAGTATTAGTATAAGTATATAGCCTATAATCTTCCTCGATAAATGAGCTATATAACACTGAAAGAATTTTTCAAATCGGACCAGTACTTCCTGAGATTACCCCCTACAACGTCACAAACTCACAAACTTTACCTCTTTATAATATTAGTATAGACTAGTAATAAAACTGAATAGACAGAAGTCTCCTTGACGTCTCTGAAAAGGCACACAAAAGCTACACGTAACAAAAGATTATTGACAGGTTTTTCCGTGTTTCAATCTCTATTGTTTAAAGAATTTATTTTTTATCCCATGACACATACACCGGCCTCTTGGATTTGTTTACCTTCTAAGCTTATACAAAATAATGAATAAATACATAATTTAACTCAGCAAATAGCTATATTTACGTCAGCCAAAAATGGTACTTAATTGTTACGTATTATGTGGTCAATTAGACGAGGTTAATCTATCGTTGTTTGAACAATGTTAGACTAACTAGATAAACAATTTCATTGTCTTAAGCGTGACGCATCATTGACTTGTGGTTGAGATTCCCAAAGCAAAACAAGCCAATAATCAACTACTATTGTGTGATTGCGTTATGCTTAGTCTTGAATAAAGACCTCGTAATATTTTTTATATTAACATAGTACATTTAGAGACGACTCCTGCTCAAAACAATGTATTTGATGATAACTTGTAAGATAATCATATTTTATTAGTTGAAATTGCTGTTGACAGTGTATGAAATGTTTTCTGTGTTTATATTACGATAAAAATTGAAATAAGAAAAAAAAAAACGAAAAGAATTGTTGGTATTTTTACATATAAATAAATACGTAGGTGTGTACCTAGGGATTTATCACGTTTTGAAATGTAACGACACATGTCACAAAAGCTAGAAGTAGAAAGAGGGCTTTATCGTGTCGGTGCATACATTTTAGGATACATAGTTCAGAATAGCTCATCCGTAAGATTCTGATAAGAAACATAAAGAAAGTATATACATATGGATTAGCTAATTGTAAATTATAACAGACGATGTTTGGCCACTGCGGTATTGTAGTGGCGCGCGTCAGGTCGTCGACCGGCCTTGCGCGACGCAGGGCCGACACGACACGACGCGACGCTATGACCCTCGCTGCATGTTTCACTCGACACCCAGCAACTTCCACTGCCCACGCGATCTCTCTTCAAAAAAACTTTGTAAAAGATGTCAGGTAGACGATGCAGTATTGTTAAAACGGAGTCAGGTCATCGACCGGCCTTGTGGGGTGCAGCTCCGATACTCTGACCTCGTGTCGTTTTGGTTCTATTGATTCTCGTTCCGTGTATTATTTTGTAGGTATCTGGAATGAAGTCATTGTTAGGAGTACATTAAATAAATTAGATACCTTATTTATTTTAAAATATCGATTGCTATGACAAAGGTTGATTTGGGATTAGAGTTTGTGATGTTAATCTAAAGGATTAAGTTTATGTAATTATGTCTAAATGCGCCAGGAAACACTATAGATTTAGATAATATTTATTTATTTAATAAATTTTTGAAATAAACGAAAAAAATTGTTGGCATACGGCCAAGAAAGTTAAACAAGGTCGCGCTCCGGGCTATATTATTATTGCGCAACTGACAAATCTGGATACACTATAACATGCGCGTGCGTCATCGGTGTAATTTTAAGTTGCGGAAGGGCACGCAGCTTCCACAGTCTGACTGGAGCTTGTCTGTCGCGTGTTCATTAGGCACGGTTCTTGAAGTATCCCGTGCCTACGCTGCGTTGGCGACGATCTGTCTCGTCGCGCTGGCTTTATTCCATACGAACTTTTGACCACGAATAAGAACTTGAGTTTCTTAATTGTTATTGACCTAATTTGAACCTCGTGATACTATTGAAACCCGAATGAATATTTACTCTTGTGATATTGTGGTGAAGGGAGTTTCTGTTAGTTTATCTTTGTGAAATTAATTCATATTTTTACAGTACCTAATAAAATTTAATGAGATCAAAACGAAGAAAGGAATCGAATTACTTCAACATCTAGTCGAGTACTATCACGCTCAGACGAACTATTTCCAAGACGGGCTGAAGACGATTGAGCATTTCGGTGTGTATGTCGCGGACTTGAGCGTTCAGTTGCAGAAGATTAGGCAACAACAGGACGATGAAAGGCGGAGGTTGTTGGAATTGAGGAATATGTTGAGAGCAGCGGCACCACAGGACAGAGAGGTATAACACATATCTAGTCATTTGTAGAAATGGCATATTACAGCATGTCTATTCAGTGTCGAAATATATAACAAAGAGAATTTGGTTATCAAAGATAACTTTCCATATCCATTGTCCAAATATATTTTATGATTATAACAATGTTTTTTAGAACATTTTTATTACAAAAAAACATAATATTGTGTTGATCGACTGACAGGATAGCGTAGTGATTTAAGCGGTCACCTCGATGCCGCACTAAATCTTTGATTATATTATACGTATAACTAGTTGTGTCATAAGTTCTCTTACAAGCGTATTATTGTTAATTTACGAATACCAGCCATGTATACTTTGGCTAATTTTAAAACTAGAATGTTCGCAATTTCCGAATTAAAAAAAGAAATTCCTTTTTATCCATTTTCAAAGTTGGAGTGGTCGCAAAATAATGAATCGCGTTGCACCGCTGCCGGCCTGCCGCGCTGTGTTTACACGTCAACAAAGATTTTCAACATTCTGCAAAGAATAAAAATAACACTACGGTTTGTTTATCGCACTATCAAACGGTACACTGAAAATTCAAGCTTCGAAGATCGCAAGAGGACCGGCCGACCTCGCACAGTTAAGAGACCAGCGATCATCAAAGCAGCGAGAAGGCGTGAATCCAACGAAATCCCGTGCCTAAGCAAGCATTCATAACTCTACAGATGAGGCTAAACAGAACCGTGATCAAAAGAGCATTAATTGAATATTTGTGACTTCGAGATTATCGTAAAAACAACGGACATTATTCTAACGTTTGTTGAAAAAAAAAAACTTACTTAACTTACGGCTTAAACTGAGGTGTTTTTCTATGAATAAGGTATGAAAACTAGTGCTGTTGTGTAACAAAATACCCTTCTAACAAACATAGTAGAACCTCTTGCCCAAACGATATTCAAAAACAAAAACTGGATAATCCAGCAGGATTCTGCGCCAGATCATAAGGCACGAAGCGCGTAAAACTATCTTACCGTCCGTGGAACTATCTTCATCGGATATGAAGACTGGCTCTCATCTACTCCAGATTTAAACCTACTGGATTACAAGATATGGCAACATTTAGAGGAGAAAGTCTAGGCTAAACCTGGTGGTAGAGCCACGCTGAAGCTATTACTGGTTTCAGCCTGAATGGGTCGGCTCGTCCGGGGTAGTACCTCGACGTCATAGAAAACCGACGTGAAGTAATAGTGCTTGCATTGTTGCATTTCGTTCAGTCAGTGAGAGCGCTGGAGGCCCATCTCCCCTCCCCTCAACTCTCCCTCTCCCTCCTGTAACCCTTTCCCTCAAAGGGTGGCAACGCATTGGCGACCCCTCTGGTGTTGTTATTGTCCATGGACGGTGGTGATCACTTAACATCAGGTGACCCACCAGTTCGTTTGCCACCTATGAAATAAAAAAACAGAATTTGGAGTCTTTCCGAGCATCCCTGTTTAAACTTTAAAGCAGCGGCTGAAATATATATGGATATGGTGCGTGTTAAAATTGATGACTGGCCGTGTCGATTAAGAGCATGTATTCAAAATGGGGAATGGCATTTTCAACAATGAAATTAAATTGTATTTATTGTACATTTAATTTCTTTTCATTTCATATATAATTTTTAAACCATTATCAGAAAATGTATAATTCATTACATTAGAAGTTTTTGACAGAATTTATGACACGACTAAGGTATACGAGTATATAGTTTGGGTACTTTAGTTACATTAATTTCAAAGTCTATTTGCGCTATCCTTCTAAGAACAGAATACGTATATGAACATAACATTTAGGTTATAAGATGAAAAATATAAAAAAAACGTTGTAATGACCTTCATCCACTCATGTCTTCAATTGTATTGCAGTTAAAGCTTCCCTCGACACAGAACTTGATACGGTGTTAGATTAAACAAAAAAACACTTTTGTTTGTATTCATACCTCCATAATACTTTTATTTCATCTGCTTAGATCGAAATTTTGTAATTCCTTTATTCAGTTTGCCTATTTTTGAAGTTATACTTCTTTTGGCGCGCTAGGGAAAAATGATGGGAGTAAATTTTTACAATGCGCGCGCATACCGTTACGAAAATCCGACACTTTGAAGTTAACTATAGTCAACTTTTTAAATTGTTAGTGTCGTATTTTCTACAAACGTAGAATTTGGCGAAAGGTAAAAATTTTGAAAAGATTTTTATCTTGTTACGCCAAAGAAGTATAACTTCTAACGCGTGTACATAAGTACACACACTTTTTATTTAATGATTTTTTTCGAGTTTCGAGTTTTCGACTTATTGAAGAATAAGACCCAGAATAGACTCTATGTCTAGAGCATTTGTAAAGTTCTGCATTTATATTCCAGGTGTCGTCTTCAATGGGCGGCTATTCACTCCATCAGTTGCAAGGCGATAAACAACACGGGGTGTCTAGGAGCGGATATTTACTCAAGAAATCTGAAGGGAAAGTGCGTAGGGTGTGGCAGAAGCGCCGATGTCGCGTCACGGCTGAGGGCTTCCTGGATATTTTCCATGCAGATGAAAATAAGACTCCTGCCCGAGTGAACTTGCTGACATGTCAGATAAAAGTTGCAACTGAAGATAAGAGGGCGTTCGATCTAGTCTCATGTTAGTATAATTCTATACGCGTTAAACATATTTAGTTGTGTATTAACTGATAAAAAGTATCGATTACATATATGTATGAGTTATTCAATGAATATGTATATGAAACTAGCGGTCCCGGCGGACGTTGTCCTGTCGTGATAATAAAAAAATAATTTAAAATTCAACCGCAGCGTCACCTACCGGTGCTATCTAAATCATTCTCGGATCCACTCGGACACGCACACAAATTTTCATCAAAATCGGTTCAGCCGTTTAGGAGTTCAGTGACATACGCACATACAGAAGAAATTTATATATAAAGATATACTGGCACTAAATTAATACATATAGAACATACATGCATACAAATAACAAAAAAATGGATTAATAAAAAGTTAATATATTAGGAGCTTTTCTACAATTTTTTTGCACTCGACCAACAACATTGTTGGAAATATTTAAAAAAAAATCCGTGAAAAACTTAGTACCTTTAATATCAAGTACACTTTCCTTGGTCGTGAAAAGATTTCCCACTTAGTTAATTACACTTAGTGTCTATATTAGGCCCTGGAATGTTCAGGGATTTTTTTTTGATTATTTCCAACCTAGTTTTCTATCGAGAGTGAAAAATCATAGTGGTATAAAAGTACCTTAATATATAGTATACAAAACATTAAAATAATCATACTGTAAATACGAATGTATATCGTGTTTTGTTTATTAAATAACCGTACAAGTGCAGTCCAGGTTTGAAATTAAGTAGTAAATTGATCAGAGTAATTTAAAAAACAATCCGTTAAAAAAAAGTTTATGCTTATAAATATGCATGAAGTGTTTTGTTTTCTCCACTTTATTATATACAAGAACTTTATGGAAATCAGACTCAACTAAAAGTTGACGAATACTTTGTAACCGATTTTACTGTACAGCCGTGAACGAAAAGGAAACTGCGTCGATATAAAATATTGTAAATCATAACTTACTAGTGACAGTGATTGTCATATACGGTTTCGGACTACGTAATCAAACTTAACATATCAATTTCTTGAGACACCAACGCACTATCGAATTTCACGCTCAGTATAATCCGCGACAAATGTTATGGCCGCTCTGAATGTAGCTTTGAATTCGGCTTTGCGCATAGTACAGTCAAGAAGTTAATACAAAACAAATTCAAAATATTACCATAAGAATTTAACATTGACATTTATTCATCTTTGTTGCGATATTATACGTACAGTACGCTCAATTAATTATGATTTAAAGATATATTTGCCTATTACATTAAGTAATAAGAATGTGGCAGTACAACGAACACATTACAACCTTGACAGATAATTTACGTAAATCTCCTTATTTTACATACATATAGACATATCTAATATTTGCAAAATATTAGAGATAAAATTGAACATATAATAAAAATTGAATCATTACTAAGGTAATAAAACAACAGTAAAAACTAGAATTGGACAATAGTAGCTGAGCAATAGACAAAGCTAGAAAATTGACAGTTTGCCACATTATATATTTGTCAGTTATAATTAAATCCAAATAACATTTAATCACCTGGTTGGTGAGGTTTTGGGTGATCGCGTACTTTAATTGAATGATCCGCCTTATACAGTATTTGTTTCTATCTATGGGATATATCTTGTAGCATATATTGTGCAGGTATTAAGTGTGTTACAATTTCGTTATTGTAAATAAGATATATTCATAATAAATAAATATTTTTTAATAAACAACGCCTTCCATAGAAACATCATTTTTCGAAGTGGATGGGTCTTCTAATAAAGACAAATATATTATACAAGAAAAAGAAAAAATGAAAATAGCAATAACATGTAATTACCAACAACAAAACTAAATTGACTTCTGAATGAAACTGTACTGCAACGAATAATGACAGGACACATGTGTCAACGTAGTGAAATAGGGGGCGAGGTGTGCGCGCGGGCGAGCTTGCTCCCCTTTTACCTCACTACGTCCCTCTGGTACCTAAATTTGTGTTATACGCATCTACTTCAGAGCGGTTAAATAGTTTGGCGCGTACTATATGTAATGTAGTGTTTATCTGTGAATTTCACTTTTGAAGCAATGAACACATCTGGCTTCATATTCTTATGTCATGCTTATGTCAAGTCAATTTAGTGCATATACAAAAATAAGTAATCTTTTTACTTCTAGTGCGAATAAAGTACCTTAAATATGTTCAAAATGTTATTAATGTGCTTATATACGTTACATTGAAGCATGTGTCCCCAACTAATATTATAAATGGGAAAGTGAATTTCTTCGATACGCTTTCACGCCCTAACTACACAACCGATGATCATGACATTTTACGAACACGTTCAAAAGAGTACAAAATGGACATAGAGTAAATGATATATACGTTACTAAACATGATATTTTGACAATAAAAATGGCACTATAACGCATACCTACGTAAAGTAATTTTGTAACGCCACATTGTCTTAGATAAAATGTGGAAGTAATATGGCATATTCTCAATATCAGTGGAGAAAAAGAAATAGTTATATGTTGCTTAGATACAGGCGGATTGACGAGCAAGCCGTCAAAAATAAACGAAATAGCCAAGTTTGAACAAGGCGCTGTCGAAGCGCATATTACGTAGCTACAGCTTTTTAGTTCTAATATCATTGCATAGAGTAGCTTAATCTAGAAAATGTAATACTCCCGAGGAGTAGAATAAATCTAAATAAACTCGACCGAAGTCTAGACCAAAAGCTAGTTTTATATACATCGAGGAAATAACACGATACAGGTAATCTTAAAAACGATTTGCAATTAAATAATGTGAACATAAAGCTCATTAGTTTGTGACATATCGGTTTCCTATCTTATATGTAGTGGTTAATATACATTTTTTTAAATATATCAATCAATATATCAATTTTTTTTAATAATCTTGCCGTTGCCGGTATGACTGCGACGACGGACGAAGGGTGGCGTATCTATCGGTAGACGCCGTTGTTTTTGGATTGTAATGTGCTTACCATCAGGCATGGTGCAGTCATTTGGCCGAGCTACAATACAAATTTAAAAAAATCTTGATCTTTCGTTCTAAATACCTATATTTCCTTAAGACCCTTCAACCCTTTTGAAACTTCTGGTACACCGTATGTACCAGTTCATTTTTTACCAGAAATGATGCTTTTAATCAGGTTTACTTTGATTACAATACCGCGCAGTCCTATAGTGTCCTACGAAAACATAAACTAAGTTCTACGGTTGCGCCCACTCCTACTGCGATTCGGTTTCATCGTATTATATTTAAAAAAAACATGCAGGACTGTCGCGGCGAATGTTTTCATCGATTTCAACTGTCTTGAACCCTGATAATAAACCGTAACGCCACTTTACCGGGTCCAATTGTGAATCTAAACCATTCTTGACTCCATCACAAACACTAGCAAAAAATTTCATCATAATCTGTCCAGCCGTTTAGAAGGAGTTCAGTCACATACACACAAAATAGGAGAAGTATATGTATAAAGAAAGATAATTTTAAAGTTTTTGTCTTCACCAAATAAAAAATCGTCTAAAAATGGTTAAAAATTTGTTCACTCTCTATTAAAGAACTCCATACAGACAATGACTAAACAAATGATACGATAACGCACACATACGTACAGTAATATAGTAAAGCCACACTGTCTTAGATAATATGTAGAAGTAAGATGGTATATTCTCAATATCGGTGGTGAAAAAGAAATAGTTATATGTTGCTCAGATACGGGCGGTTTGACGGGGCTAGATTACGTTTGCTAGCTGGCCAAGTTTTAACAAGGTGTATTTTTAGTTATAATATCATTAAGTACATCGTTAGCCTTTCGGAAACTTAATACGGTAGCTCATTCAACATCTCCTGCTTCACGGGAGGAAACTGGACTATTACTGGGTGTTGGTTATTAAAATGATGATAAATTTTTAGATAACCGAACCTACCATTTTCAAGCGGAAGATGAAAATGAACAGAGAGCGTGGACGTCAGTACTTGTAAACTGTAAAGAAGGTGCTTTGATGAGAGCTTTCCACCAACAAGCTGGTGAGAGTAACGATTCGGGACATTCTTTGTTAGATCTACAACGATCGATTATAAGAGCTGTTAGAACTATGCCTGGAAACCAAGTTTGTGCTGACTGTGGTTCTACTAATGGTGAGTTATACTGCTCACTGTTTAATAACTCTTAGCCATTGACTTCTTTAGCTAAATTTAAGCTTTAGTACATGCGAGTGATAAAAAAATATTTAATCGACTTCTATTCCAATTTTCATTCCAATCAATACTACAATTCTAGTGTATTTCAAGGACACAATTGCTCACATGTGTATTGATATCCATGGAAATTATAGTTACTTTACTGTAATTGGTATATTGTGGTAGGGTTTTTTGTATATTAGACTAGAGTTACGTGCCTAAAGTTAAAGGTCTATCGCCAAGCATCTCTAGATTTGTTCCGGTAGCTGAATTTGAGTGCCAGATTGTGGCCTCTTTAATATATAAAGTATTAAAAAAAATGTATAGCAGTGATTTTTTATCACAGCTATTTCGCTGATGACAAATGAAAATGTGGTATATTTGTATATATAAAAAACAATGACTTGCTTCTGATTGATAACATTTTAGCACCTTGATCTAAATATATAAATTCAGTAATTTCTAGAAAAATAGCGTTCACAGTTAGTTTAGATACAGTTATAATCATCATACCATGTCGAAATATTTTTCATTTCATTAAACAGTAGCAATGATTGATGAGAATTTCATGTCAAAGGCCTTTATAAGATTGACGATATATAATATAGTTCTAACCGTTATTCCAAGTGAAGCAACCTTTCGACTATTATAATAATTGGAAGGTGATATCGGTAAGGCCATTACAGACAAAGATTACATCCTAGATATTGGAAGAAGCAACGGTATCGTGAGAAAAAAAACTTCAACTGTTAACCTCAAAGACATTTAAACTTCTTATTAGCGTTCTATAGAGTAGCTGATTCTAACAACATTTTGGTGGAAAACAAATATAGATAGAACTAAAGATTTATCAATACAATTATGTCATAACTAGCTGACTCCTGCATCTATGTGTTTTTAATTATTGGCATATAATGGAAAAATAGAAAGCAAAAACGTACTTGCCTTAAATAAAGTCTTAAAACTTTAATAAATTGATATTAGATAAAGATATGATAATCTTAATTTTAGGAGTGTCTAAGAAAATTGAAAAAATATCTAAGTTTATCTTGTAGTGTTTGCGTAATGCGCGCACAACAGCAGACCTCTACAATTTATTTATATACTAGCCGACCCGTGCCCACTTCGTTGGGCGGTAATAGGCATTATCAAGCTACAACTTTTTTCTAGAACTCAATCATATATCTCTCATCGTTAAGGCAGGGTTCGTAAGAAACGTTTTAAGAAACACAATACGCGCCACCATCAATTAAAGGCAATTTGTAAATAGGCTTCCATGAGACAGGCATTGCCTAGTTTGGGGCCATAGTTAAGGCTATATTATGTAAAGGTTTTTATAGAAATAAAGATATTTTGATTTATTTTTTTTGACCATTTTTTTTCCGACTCCCCAGATATTACCCCCTACAACCTCACAAACTTTACCTCTTTATAATATTAGTATACATAATATAATTAGTTAGTACGCGTGGAATAGTTAATTTGGGCTAAGACGCAGTGGAAGCTCTCAAAAGGAAAAAATACCTCGATTTTGCAACATTCTTTATTGCTGCTCCATTCCTATGGGTCTTAGCGTGATGACATATAGCCTATAACCTTCCCTGATAAATGAGCTATATAACACTGAAAGAATTATCCAAATCGGATCAGTAGTTCCTGAGATTACCCCCTACAACGTCACAAACTCACAAACTTTACCTCTTTATAATATTAGTATAGATAAGATAAGAAGACAGATTATACTATTTTATTCCATGAATATAACATGTTGCCACTTTTTCCAGATCCCACCTGGTTGTCAACAAACTTTGGCGTCATCGTGTGTATAGAATGTTCTGGAAGCCATAGAGAACTCGGCGTTCATATATCTCGGATTCAGTCGCTCACATTGGATAGGCTGAGTACATCACAGTTGCTGCTAGCGAGGAACATGGGCAATCAGATGTTCAATGAGGTTATGGAAAATACACTCGATGAGAGAGATAAGCTTACACCTGAAAGTACTATGTAAGTGTGTATAATGTACTCTTAATTAATCTGGATTTAACAGAATATGTATTAAAGACATAAAACACATAAATACTTGAAATTGAAATACTTATCTGAGTCTACATAATAAAAAAAATGACTGGCCATTTTCAAACCCGTGCATACTTTCTATAATGTCTCTCTCAGGGGAATTCCCTTTACATCTATAAATCTTAATGTAGAAGGAAGGGAACACCCGTGTTTAATTTTTATCCTTGTTTTTGACAATATTTTATAACCGGGGCTGGTGAAAGCATATATATTGCTGTGTAATGCTACTCTCATATATGCGTGATGAGCATCGGCTACTTGTCGCGCTAAAAACTAACCTCAAAGTTAATTCAGATAAAAAGGGCGTAGAAAAACGTTGGTCAACTTTTGTCATTTCAATGATAACTCGAAATTAGCTTTTTTTCCGAACTGACTACGCTATTGACCAAGCAAGGTCTTAACAGCTTCACCGGACTACTAAGGCGAGCGCTTAAGGCACTCACCCGATTTTGTTTTGGGCAACCAGCTCAAGGGTGCACGGCACACCTCGGCTTGGCTGTTGCCTGTTCATGCAATTCGCGACCTATCAAAGCTAACCTAAGTTAAGCTAAACTATTCATACATATACGAGTTGTTGAAACATATATGTGTACCAAGCATACATAACTCAACAACTCTTATATTTATATCGGATAATATTCTAAACTATTTCAGTTTGATAAGGGAAAAAAGATAAAACCCTTCCACTTGCATGTGTAAGCGTGTATGCGTGCACGTGTGTGGAGGTGATATGTGTAATGTTGTCTCAGTGATGTAAGATTTTTTGTCACTGTATCGCGCGAGCAGCGTACTCAAGGGCTCCACGCCGAGGGAACGGACCTAGGCTTGAGCAGTTGCCGAGGGGGGCCTAGTCTGGTGTGCAGGAGCGAAATTTATCCCTAGACCACGGCGGCGTGATCTATGGTTACGTGGGCGTGGGGAACGTCGAATTAGCGACTTATTAAGCTAGGGGAATTAGCGTTTCTATGTTTCTTTGACGTACCGCAGGCTCAGTTATCGTGTTACATTTATCGTCACACAGTCCGATAGTTTTTAACGCAATACGATAATGTCTGCCCACACCAGTATTGAATACTAATATAAACCTCTTGGATACCCTGGACAGGTTGCAGAGACGGGTTGTCCGAATTGTCAATGATGCAGACGTAACAGTGTATATAGAGCCGCTTCAGTTGCACAGGGACATAGCCTCACTGACTGTGTTCTACCGTCTGTATCACGGCGAGTGTTCCGAAGACTTATTTAATTTAATCCCTTCCTCACCTTCCCACAACCGAAGCACACGCACTGGGCTTCGTAGCCACAGTTTTACGGTGAATTGTATCTGGGCACGAACTACAAAGTTTGTAACGTCATATTTTTGCCGTACTGTAAAGCTGTGGAACAATTTCCCGGCTAGTGTGTTCCCTCCTTCCTATGACATGGGGTCTTTCAAGCGTAACGTGAAGAGACACTTACGCAGGCCGGCGATGGATAGTTTGTTTCTCGGTGGTTGCCATTGTTTTTGGATTGTACTATGCTTACCATCAGGCATAGTGCAGTCACTTTGTAAAAAAAAAGTTCGGGAGGATACACGCAGTAGCATGAGATATTCAATTACAGTATAATTTAGCGTTGTCAGTGGAAGAAGAGGGCGTGGACCGTGGATGCGGTGGCGGATTTGGATATTAATGCGGATGAGATAACGTCACAGCATGGAAGACGACGCCACACGATTCTTGAAGTTGATTATATTATCAGTTGAAATATTTGCAGGGAGGATCGTCTGAGGTTCATCCGGGAGAAGTATGTGTACAGGGCGTGGGCGGCGCGTACGTGCAGGGACGAAGCTGAGCGCCTCTCGGAAGTAGAACACGCTGTTAATAACGGCCATTTGCAGAACCTCTTGCAGGCGTACGCCGAGGGAGCAGACCTTACCGCTGCTTTACCTTGCTCGGTTAGTTCATAACATGTCGATTATTTTTTTCTAACTGTCTATGCTATTACCCTGTCACGCCTTTACAGCTTCACCGGCCTACTAAGGCGATCGCTTAAGCAACTTAGACGATTTTATTTAGTAACCAGCTCAAAGGTGCACGGCATACCTCGGATTGTGCTGTTGCCTAGGTTACGCAACATCGCGAATCGAACTAAGCTAACTATTCATACATATAGGAATTAGTGAGATACGTATATATACCAAGTATATGTACCTGAGTAACTTATATATGTGTATTGTATTGGACAACTGCTTCTTGTCGATGGAATCCTTCGTCTATATATGGGGATGTTCCACGACAAATCGGACGGGCTATTCGGCTGAGTGCCTTAAGCGCTCGCCTTAATAGTCCGGTGAAGCTGGAAAGACCTTGCCAGGTCAATAGCATAGTCAGTTCGAGAAAAAAAGAAACAAATCGGACGGCTTGATTAATTTTGTGATATATTTTAGTACCCCTCAAAATAGGCCTCCCGGTAAATTTTGAGATATTCTTGATTACATTTTTAAAAGATATTGGATAACAACGAAATGCTTTTTTCAGTTTTTTAAACATAACTTTGTTAAAAATGGTTTAAATATGTTTTGGTTTTTTTGTTTTTTTTTTTTTCGATTTTTTTTACCTGAGTTTTGAAATGGTATCATCATGAAATTCTCTGCACAGACGTTGTCAAGGTTACAGAAAGAATTTGGGTTACATTTCATCAAAATAAAATACTGTTGTCGAAGGATACGTTAATAGATATATGAGACATATAGAATCAAAGACAGCTAAGTGCCACAAGTTCTAAAAATGAACTGAGTATGGAGCCATCTAGTCTTATTGGTTGCAAATCACCAGTTAATTCCTACAAGAAATAAAATACAGCTATTTAATTTTCGTGTTTGAATATAAGTAAAACTCCAACTCTGAGAATAGATAAACATTTTTTTCGTTTCCTGCAAATTTGGCACTTAGCTGTTTTTGATTTCTTATGCCTCATATGACAGTGGTATTTTTTTATCGTTGCCAATAAAATAAATACATTTCAGGATTGTGGCGAAACGGCATTGCATTTAGCGATATCACGGGAACTCGGGGACGGATCTTGCTTGCACATAGTCGATTTTCTCATTCAAAATTGTGGGTCCCAACTGCTGGACAAACCCACCACTACGGGTATGACGGCGTTACACCTATGTGCTGCAACAGATAGAACTGAACCCATGAAGTTGTTGCTAAAAGCTGGTGCCGATTCGTTTATAAAGGATAACAGTGGACGGACAGCTCTACAGATAGCAAGGCAGTTGGGACATCACGCTTGTCAAGAGTTGGTAAGTGTAATTTTTAAGTGTACCTATTATTCTACTTGATGATAAGATCTATACTGATATTTTAAAGGAGGGTTTGTTTGTTTGCTTGAACGGGCTAATTTCAGGAACTACTGGTACGATTTGAAAAAATGTTTCAGTGTTAGATGGCTCATTTATCGAGGAAGGCTATATACTATACCATCGCGCTAAGACCAATAGGACCGGAGCACTAATGAAGAATGTTTCCAAATCGCTTTTTTTTCTTTTGAGAGCTTCCGCTACGGGTTAGCGTGACCCCAAAGTAACTATTCCGCTTGGACGAAGTCGCGGGAACAAGTAGTTATAATTAAACAAAGATTTGTCGATTCGAAAAGTATAGCACGAATTTTTTTTTTATATAATTTGATCTAATCACTTATAAACACATTTAATTAGTTTGAGGTAACCTCTTCTTGTATGAACATGAAAAGAAAAACTGTAATGTAGTGAACATTATACATACAACATTGATAATATTGAGTGTACAAATACTTCCCTTAATTGTTTAACAGATGGCGCTGTTACGTAATTTTTATGTATTGTTTAAAAAAGTTATATGAACATGTTTTATAAAAATAATTATTGATAATATAAATCGAGACTTTTATATTAATACTATATCAGATGTCTAGTTTATTTTTTTATAATTAAGCATAATTTATTCAATACATAATATAAGCATTTATTTGGAAACAGATTGTACCTTAAGTATGAAATTAAAAATTTTATAGGAATATAATGCCAGGGAAAAAGGTAACATATTCCTACGCATATATCTATTATAATATAACATTTTTAAGTTAATTTATACTTTCCAAATTTTTCTTCTTGTATTTCATTATCAGAAGAAATGTATCGATTATTAGGATAATATTTAATAATTTATTTCATGAAATTTTGTTTTTCAGCTTGAGAGCGTCGATAAACGTGACAAAAACATATTCGAGAATATTAACATCGATTGGAATTTGTCCCACGACGACGGGTCCACTGACTTCTCAGATGATGACACTGTTATCGATGAAAGAGTAAGTCTTTTAACTTAATACGCACTTATTATAAACATAACTTTATTACATTAACGAACGATTGTACTTGTATTCTATAAGTTTTGGAATACGTTTTGTTACTTGCTTATATCTTTATATATACACTAGCTGACCCGTGCGACTTCGCCTGCACCAAAACGGTTATCACCGGTTTCAATTATATTTTGAAACCTAAAACCCGATTGCAGCCACACCTACAGTTTCCAATTGTAAATCCAAACTATCAAGGAGCTCACTCAAACATTTACCCAGATGGTATGTGATAAATCTTTTAAAATAAGCCTACAACCCGTTCGTAGCGTCATCTACGGGGTTCAATTAAGATAAAAACTAACCTACAAATATTGGCGGTAACGTAAAAAAATAACTTGAGGGGTCTATGGACCCAAATTACTTTCCCTTTTTTGT
>MU159191.1:50108-88851 GCA_015888305.1 Antheraea pernyi
TTTTTTTTAAAGTAGCATATGGAAATATAGCTTAATTTTTTAGCTAATCTGTCTGCTATATATAGCACAAAGAAAATTTACCAAAATTCGTCAAGAATATCATGAACTACATTTTTTTTACTTTCGTCCGTTATCCTGGAGAATCCCTTGCGTTTTATTAGATAAAAAGTATCCTAGATGTAACCTTGTAATATTGGTTATTACTGTGCCAAATTTCGTCTAAATTGGTTCAGTACTTTCAGAGTGATTCGTGTTTAAAGGTTTAGACAAACAGGCAGATCCTGGAGAATCCCTTGTGTTTTATAAGATAAAAAGTATCCTAGATGTAACCTTGTGATATTGGTTATAACTGTGCCAAATTTCATCTAAATTGGTTCAGTACTTTCAGAGTGATTCGTGTTTAAAGGTATAGACAAACAGGCAGATCCTGGAGAATCCATTGCGTTTTATGGGACAAAAAGTATCCTAAATGTAATCTTGTAACATTAGTTATCACTGTGCCAAGTTTCGTCAAAATCGGTTCAGTACTTTCCGAGTGATGCGCGTTCACAGGGACAGACAGACAGACAGACAGACAGACAGACAGACAAAAATTTTAAAAGGGTTAGTTTTGGCTTCTATATCGATAACAAAGCCTACCCCGATCAAAATTTTCAAAAAATATTTAATGTACAGATTTGACCTTGCTACAGTTTTATTATAATATAGATTTCTTCTGTGCGTGTGTATGTCACTGAACTCCTCCTAAACGGCTGGATAGTTTTGGCTTCTATATCGATAACAAAGCCTACCCCGATCAAAATTTTCAAAAAATATTTAATGTACAGATTTGACCTTGCTACAGTTTTATTATAATATAGATTTCTTCTGTGCGTGCGTATGTCACTGAACTCCTCCTAAACGGCTGGATCGATTTTGATGAAGTTTTGTGTGCGTGTTCCAGTGGTAACAATTTGGTTTGTTGGTCATAACAACGGTTGGCTTTTAGGTTTTTTTTTAATTATCAAAGAAGGACAACTTCCGCAGGGACCGCTATATACATATAAATAGAATGAGAGAAGTCTTATTGTGCACCCATCATGCATAAACTACTGGTTACGATTTTGATCAATGGATGATTTTTCTTTCCTTTTTAGACACTCGGTCCTTATTAAAAAAAAATCACTATATCCTCATTTATATAAAGTCTATAAGTATTAACAGTCAGCGTTTTTTGTAATCACTATGCGTTTAATGATGTATGTTTTCTTGTCGTGGAGAACTGGGGCAAGCGGTGTAGTACGCGAGCAACAAAAAAATTTTGCAAGCAAACTATATTTTTTGCTTTAATTTTTTTTACGTTTTTTTCTCTGTACGTAAATTTATTGTCAAGTACGCAGACGAATTCGCAGATATCAGTTTGTTTCTAAATTAAAGAAACCAACATCCGTTATGTAACAGGAATAATTTTTTTTAATAGTGGTAGGACTTAAGTTCTCTCAAGTTGAAAATTTGTCGCTAAGCACCTGTCGGTATGTTCCGACAGCTGCACTTAAGAACCAGTCCCTATAGATATTAGCGTGTTTACCATTTTATACCACAACCTCATTTAAAATCAGATTGTGGTCAAGTGCTAAAACAGAAAAAAAAAACAATAAATCGGATGGTTTTGAGACGTTGACAGTGCATCTTCGGTTTTTATATATCAGTGATGCCTGAATAATATATTTATCTTCAATCTGATGAATGCCTGAATAATATATTTATCTTCAATCTGATGAATGCCTGAATAATATATTTATCTTCAATCTGATGAATTATAATTGAAACAGCACAATGGAAACGGTAGCGTGACGCCGGAGAAGAAATGTCCAAGGTCTAGGCCACCTTCCTACGCTGGGGGAGCTGTGTCCGGGGAAAGGGGGCCGGCGGGGAGTGGGGTGGTGGCCAGTGGGGGGGACTCGCCGGTGCTGAGGTCCCGGTCATCAACCTGTGACTCGCTGCACCACGCGCCGCCGACACCGACCACCTTGCCGAGGAAACCCAATGTCTGTAAGTTATAATATACAGGCTGAATGATTAGACAGTACCAATATTTATACAGGATACTCTGCACTCGATTCTCGTTCTATATCAATTAAAAAATAGGTGCTTAATATTAGACCTAAGTATCTAGCAAAATACAAAAATTGTACACAATCCTCTACGCGTCTATGTTACGCACAGTGCTATTGACCATCGGGTGATTTCACTTTCACTTGAAAGTGAACGTGGGAACGTCAGGAACAAAATAAAAGTGTTTATTGTCCGTTTTATTATCGAAAGTTGTTAACTCCGGTTCGCCCATTGTAGCTTTCGACACCTGTCATTGCACCTAGGTTTATTACCATTGTGTCTTAGAACATACTTAAACTTAGGTTTTCTTAATTGTTTATTAGTATTTGTTTTGATATTATTATTTTATATGTTAAATTTGATCATGAAGTGTCATATCCTAGAATACTGCGAGTGATTAACCTTTCACCTGGTACATCACTACGTATTATTATACAAAGTCCTTTGCCGTATCTGTCAGTCGGTTCGCGATAAACTCAAAAAAGACTGAACGGATTTTCATGAATAAATAGAGTGATTCACGAGTAGGGTTTAGGTATATAATTTATAAAAAGTTTGTGTACATTGGATGAAATTAACAATAATTGTTGGAAATGTCGGAAAAAGTCAAGCCGCCGGGGAGCTTTCGTCGAAAACGCTCCGTAAGCCCTTTGAAATATAACCAAACAATTAAGGTAATAAACGACGCAGATGAAGTCGCGGATACCACCTAGTATCTATATATACATAAGCAGTAGAGAAACAATTAAGAACATCACCCTCCTCGTTTTCTCAACCGATTTTCTTCATTCTTTTTTATTTTGTAGCTGTTGACGACCTTTAGTTTTATTAAAGAAAAATTTGTGAAAAGATTTTTTCTTGATGGTCAATATTTGACCATTCGATGAGCTGGAGCTGGATTATTAACTTATTGTATGTTATTTAATGTATGATACTGTATTTTCGTCTTGTGGTCTGATTGTTGGAATATCGATTCCATATCCGTAGGTTCGAAACCCGACATGTACCATCGAATTTTTCGAAATTCGGTTATGTAACTTATTTAAATTGGTAACTCTATGGGCTGAAGGTGAAGAAAAACATCGTGAGGAAACCTGAACCTGCGAAAAATTCTCGATGTACTATTGTATGTGGCAAATCATGGAACTGTGGATTTCTCAGAGTTTGAAATCGCTAATACGTCGTGGGAAGAGGTCTATGGCCATGTAGTAGGACTTTTACAGGCCGATGATGATAATGTTGATAATAATTTTAAAAACAAGTAAAATATAAAGAGACATTTGTTCTAGATATAAATTAACGTAACTTATAATGTTGGATGTGTGAAAGGATTGTTGTGGTTCAATTTACAGATAATATAGGCAGCTTGAAGAAACGTGTAGCGCCTCTGCCCCCCGCGGTGGCGTTATCGCATCCGCATTCACATCCGCATCAACATCCGCCGCCACATCCGCGCTCGACGCCCTCCCCCTCCGCCGACAGCGCTCGATCACTACACGGTAATTGAATATCTAATTTTACTCCCATTGAATATCTAATACTTAACTATTAAATATCTCATGCTACTCCTATTGAATATCTAATGCTACCTTATCGAATATCTAATGCTACTCCTATTGAATATCTAATGCTACCTTATCGAATATCTAATGCTACTCCTATTGAATATCTAATGCTATTCCTATTGAACATCTAATACTACTCCTATCGAATATGTAATGCTACTCCCATTGAATATCTAATACTCAACTATTGAATATCTCATGCTACTCTTATTGAATATCTCATGCTACTCTTATTGAATATCTAATGCTACCCTATAGAATATCTAATGCTACTCCTATTGAATATCTAATACTACTCCTATCGAATATCTAATGCTACTCCTATTAAATATCTAATGCTACTCCTATTGAACGTCTAATACTCAACTATTGAATATCTCATGCTACTCTTATTGAATATCTAATGCTACCCTATCGAATATCCAATGCTACTCCTATTGAATATCTAATGCTACTGCTATTTTTATCACATGTTAAGAATCATAGATTCCATCCAGGGTTCTGATAAAAAGCTAATGGTGGACTTTTTAGTCCCGTTTTTATTATTGCAGCGCTTTGGTTGTTTCGAAAAATAAATATATTTATTTATTATCGCAAGACCAACAGTTAACCAAAATGTCAATTATTCACACATTTAAACATACTCCGTGTTATTACTAAAAAGTTAAATACGTATTAAGTACTTGGTTTAAAATAGTTTCCTAATACCGCGCTCACCCGAGGCAAGTTCGTGTTATCCTTTTTCACAGGTCTAACCTAACGTAACCAAAGCGAGGCAAAAGAGCAAGATGGTGAACATTCAGCGACCGCGGTGCATTTAATACGAGACCTTATTAAAGCCAGGGTTCAATACGTATTTAACTTTTTTGTAATAACACAAACTATGTATATATGTAATAATAATATTTATGATAATTATATACATATTACACCTGAAACTTGTTTATAATCTTAATCTCATTAATATATACAAAGTAATATTTTGTCAAATACATGATAAATATTAAAAAATGATTTTTTTTTTATCTAGTCTTTATCATAACTAAACCCATCAAATAGATATATAAACTATATGAGTCACCAACTCGGCTCTTATAACAAACTGTGCAAAATGTGGCCATTATTTCATTTCAAATATGCCAGCATGTAGTAAACGGGTAACAGTGTTTATAAAGAAATTCTGTAAACAAAGTATGTTTTTATTGAAGTGAAACTTCTTTAGGCGCAGAGGGTAAATTTTTTACAGATTTAACGTCACGCAGGTATGCAACGGAAGTGACGTCATTTGCAGTAAACGCAGATTAAATAAATAAAAAAACTTTTTATTCTTTTGAAGTGAAACTTCTTTAGGCGCAGAGGGTAAAATTTTTACAGATTTAACGTCACGCAGGTATGCAACGGAAGTGACGTCATTTGCAGTAAACGCAGATTAAATAAATAAAAAAACTTTTTATTCTTTTGAAGTGAAACTTTAGGCGCATGAGGGTAAAATTTTTACAGATGTAACATCACGCAGGTATGCAACGGAAGTGACGTCATTTGCAGTAAACGCAGATTTTTCATATATATTTTTCAAGTCTCGGAAATCTAAAGTTTTAGATTTGTATAAATATAAACAAGACTTATAAATTAGTTCGCCAAAGAAGTTTCACTTCTGACATGTGTACTTTGTACGCACGCACTTTTTTTTTAATATTGTAATTTTAACTAACAAATACTTTCCTGAACACTATATCGTGTTATTTCCTGTGTTTAGTAACCGGCGGAGTTGTGAAGCATCGTCCTCAACAGCCGCCCCCGACTCCGCCTCCCGTCTCGTTGCTCCATAACGGTGCGTTTCATAGGGACGAACCAACACCCCCACCAAGGAAGGTAAATATTATTTCAAACGTACTAAATAATAACAAAAAATAAAAAAAACTATACTCCGTTTCATAATCCTATAGAGTAAATTATCAGTCACTAAGGTCAAACTTCAAAATAATGTTGCCATATTAATACTTTCAGTCGTTTTTTTTTTTTGGCAAACCAATCTTCTACATTATTACTGCCGTTGTCGAGTAGTTAATAATGTTACAAGTGTCTTGTGATAATTTCAATGTTCTAATAAAATGGTGGCTCCCTTCTTAGAACTCTCCGGGGTGTTTTTGTAGGATCTCAGTGTTCTATGTTTCGTGGTATTATTTTCCGTCCACTTCACTTGTCCACAATAATCGAACTGAGTTTTTTGGCGGGATCTTGGTCTGTCATGTAGTGGATTTTATTTTTTATTTATAATCTTGTGTTACTTGACTCTATATTGTGTAAAATTAGTGGTGTTTTATGTAATATAGTTTGTTTATTGTGCATAAGTGAGGTGAATGGAAAATAATACCACGGACCACGAGTTCTGAGATGCCACAAAAACTCCATGGAAAGTTCTAGCAAGATGGCCACCATCTTGTTAGTTCATTGACATTATATCAAGAAACTTGTAATATCGATACTCACTTGACAATGGCAGTAATAGTCTACTAGAAGACTGATTGCCAAAAATGGAACGGAAAAGAACTTGTAATACTATCAACTACTCGACAATGGCAGTAATAATCTAAAAGATTGGTTGCCAAAAATAAAGTAAAAAAATAAAATCGAACTATATTATGTAAAACGCCACTAATATTACAAAATAGAGTCAAATAACACGAGATTACCAATTGATATAGTATCGAACTCACTGTGTTTATTTATTTATTTTGATTTGTTGTATTACTCAACATATTCGATAATTAATAGTATTATATAAATTGAGAAACTGAAGTATCCAAACCGAAATATTAAAAACAAAAAAATCTGAGACTTCGACAATCTCAATTTTATTTATCTTAGTCGGCCTTGACTTTCGTAGAGTTGGGTTTTTTTTATCTTACCAATATTGATAATCTGTGTTTAAAATTTAGTAGCAACACATGAAATGTCATTTTACTTCATGAAATTATTAAACGGTGTATAATTGAGAGTAGAGAATCATCAAATTTTAATCATAGCCGTTAGATTGGCGTTCATAGCCGTTGTTTTAAACTTGCTTGGTTTCTGACAACAATCTTCTTTATACTTCTTTGAAAATAATAAAAAATACTGCAGGAATAAAAAAACACTATCAAAAAGTCTTACATTGATTAGGTCGACTGTAACAAAAATTGGAGGTTATTTGCGGTCATAAAAATGTACGCAGATGTAGAAATACAAATCAGCATTTTTTATTTATTTATCATAAAGAATCAACTCAACAACAGTCACAAAAAAAGAAGCTAAAACATACAGGCAAATACTTAAAATTATTTTAATGTCACTAATTATAGTTGATTACAGCATTTATCAACATAAAATACGACGCGGAAGACAATAAAAGTAGAAGATACAATTATGAAAAGATTAAAAAGGAAGAAAAAAAATAAATAAAACAATTTGATAATGTATAATAACTTAAAAACTAAGGAAAAAAAATTAATTAAATGAAAAACTAATTTTAGATTTGAAATGAAATAGTTACTAAATAAATCTAACGTGTGATCTTTTTTAACTAGATCGTTATATTGACGTGACTGTCTGGGAACGATGGAAGAATGTCCTAAATTGGTTCTGTAGCTTTTATGACCAAATAATGAGACTGCATCTAGGTAGTCTGGAAGACACATTCATGTTAAATCGATTCAAAATTTCTGATTCATCAACATGGTTATTGAAAAGATTTTATAAAAAAGTCAAGTTTATTGTACACAAATATCAACATTTATGTGCATATTTAGCAGATATTTTTTCATTAAAGTCGTAAGCAATATGAAATAAATGTAAATAATTGTTATATTTAGAAATTAACATAGCAAGGGTAACATGAATAAAGAGTATATAGAGGTTATGTTTGTTTTTGCTTCAGAAGAAAAATAGATTGCACCTGGAAATGGCTGCGAAAGCGAAACTCAAAAGGGTAAAGAATGTCTGTCAAAGAAATTAGTGTACTTACTTGCTTACCCTTTGTTTGGTTTACGCTCCTATATTAATATTTTTGTCTTCTTGCCACGGCGTTGAAGTTCCGTAGCACTTTTTTTCAGTATTACTTATTCACGTAACTTATTTTCAAACAGTTTCCATAAAGTCAAATTTAATAGTGCCACAGCTGTTAAAAACATTTATTTTCTCAAAAGGCTTAAACTATTTTCACGCATATTAAATTGTCTTTAAATTTCTTTTCAATAAATTTCCAATCTAAAAAAAATAATACACATTGTGAAAATATAAATGTATTGAAAATACTACTCTATGCTTTTTTGAGTCTACATGGAAATCCTTTTATAAAAAGCTTTATTATCTGTCCTAGTAATATATGAAACTTGGCTTAGATATTTTAAATATTTAAATAGCATAGAGAATAGAGATGAAGTTTGTAAACAAAATGGCTTTATCCAATTTAATTGCATGTGACCTAAGCTTAAGCTTTATTACTTTTATTAACAGATTACAGACCCTAGTCCTATCGCTCTGTGCTCTTAGAGAATTATGTAATTATTAGGCACAAAACATATTCTGATAGTAGACTAACTCGATATCTGAAATATATTTTTAAAGATCCTTAGTTTTTCTAATTCTTGTTTTTACATTGGTGTGAAATATTAACTTTTGTACTTGCATGATACATTTTACAGTCATCTATGGATATTGGACATTCTCTTGTCAATATTTAAAAGGTCACCACAATGTATATGGAAATAATTAAAAGTAAACAATTCTAAATACATGTCCAAGCTTTTGATTATGCGATATTTTAACGCCAATTTGATAGTCTTTTATTAAGTATCGGATAAATAAATACTTATAAGGAAAAAATACACTTGAATGTAAAATGTGATTTATTTCTTGTGTTCGTATTAGATATAAAAAGGAATGTATGTCAAAGAAAGTCCAAAAATGCGTATTGAAAACACAATACTTGACCTGTTTTACTGTTCTTTGTACAATCAAATCCTGAGTCCATAATTTTTGTGTGTCCATTGTAGACTTACGCCGTACCCTGTGTACATCTAATATAACATTATGTTATATGTATGTACTTATCTATGTAAAATTACAAATGAAGACTTTAAAATACAATATATGAGAATTATCATAATTTTAATAAGGTATTAATGGTATTTAATTTTCACTGAGTCCTAAACGTTTTTGTGTATTTGCGATATTCTCAGAAAGTACCTAATTTCTATAACTATTTTGCAGGGTTTTAGTATATAAAATACTAAGATACTGTTCTTATGTAGGTATGGTACAAAAATTATATTTTTTGATTTATGTATTGAATATCCTAAATAGTATTTCGACCTATTATATTGTGTTCGTGCGATATTCTCAGAATGTACACCATCAATTCCTATAGTTGTTTTACTGAGACAATTAATCGTTAGTATAATATTAAGTTACCTTGCGATTTTGATACGGACAGGTATAGTGAATGTGTTTAATATTGATGTCAAGGGAAGTTTTGTAATTTTTTTTATTTGCTTTATTTCACAATTAGGGTTATGTGTAATGTTTCAGGAGTGTTCTAGTCAAGATTCTTCGTTGGAATTATGCGACATGACAGACTCTTGCTTGGACGACAGCCGGCTGCAGTCGGCGCTGTCGTGCGAGAGTTCGCGTCGCTCGCGCCGCAGCGACAGCCGCTCCCTCGACGTGTCCGATACATCCAGTGTGCATTCCCGGTCGCCCTCCACTTCTATCACTATGGTAACTTGTTCTTCTATATGACTCGTTACATCTAATAATAAGCTGAATCGTATTTTAGCCGTTTCTAATAATTTACGTTATTTTGCAACATCTTCAAATTTTTATACGTAAAATATTGAAGATCAAAAAATAAAAACTAAAAACCTTAATTTTTATATTAAAAACTAAAATTACGTATATACTGTTATAACTGTATTTACTACATATGCACACACACACATACCCATACACACACACATGCACCCACACACACACATACACACACATACTAAAATATTAATAATCCGAAAGCCTGCAATGGTTAATACATTTCAAGTATTGAAACTGTATAAAAACAATAACATAAAATATGCATTGTTTGTGTTGCAATTTGCAACTTGTCATAAGTTTTGGTTGACTTGTAAATTAACATACTACAATTATAAAATAAAAATAAATATATCATTTCCTATATACATAGTAAAATGTATGTATGTATGTGTATTACTGAATTAAAAAAAAATCCATATCAATATGCCAATACATAAAAATGGTTTTTATAGATTGTTGATGATATATTATTTAAAAAAAACAGTATTTTATATTAATACTGAAGGCATTTAATTACTCTTGTCGAAAACATTTTTTTTTACTTTAGGCCACCGGTTATTGAACGAGGCCGAGCATTAGAAGTAATATATAGTGATTGTCTATGATTAGACCGGTTTTAAATTGTTAAACCGTGTTATTACAAAAAGTTACACAAACACATACATGTATATATATATATATAATTTGTATAAATAATAATAATAATAGCCTTGTATTCTAAAACATAGGGTTACAAGAGGTCCCTAAGTTCGGTGTGCCTTTTGGCATAGGCCTCCTCCAATTCCTTCCAATGGATCCTGTCACTCGCTACTCTTATATATATATATATATATATATATATATATGTGTTATAAAGGAATTATATGCTATTGAAAACTTCCACAAAATTTTATGCTCAAAATTGTTAAAAAAAAAAAAAATTTTAACAGATGGGAGGCCTACGGCGATGTAGGGCTTTGTACGACTGTTCCGCGGACAACGAAGATGAACTGTCGTTTCGTGAAGGGGAGGTCATTGTGGTCATCAACGAGCGTACGGAAGACGACAACTGGATGGAGGGCCAGGTCGAAGGTACAAACCGACGGGGAATGTTCCCCGTCTCATTCGTCCACATGTTACCCGATTAATATCAAAGGGATCATCGATTTTGGATTTAAAAAAAAGTAACCGAACTAACGCTACATCGCGCTACGATCGTTAAAAATAATATTCCCAAGCGATTATCTGCTTTATCGATAGATATGAAACTATCGGCAAATGACCCCAAAGAGAGAAAGATTTCACGAGAAAAATCGCAGTTTTTAACTATACTATTTACATGTAAGCGATCGCATTTAATATTAAAAATTATATTCATTAGATAACCCCTTTTTACAACATTATCTACGTCACTATCTAATATATTTTTAAAGTAAACATGTGATGTGTATGAGTTTGAATTCGGAGTCGAACGGTTGAATGAAATTAAAATGATATTTAGTATCGAAAGCTTTTTTTATTATAATTGAATGTATGAGAAAGAATTGTGTTCATAACCGATTTAATAACACCATTGTATGTCGAATATTTGTTTTTGTATAGGCCTAAAAGCTTTTAGCTTTCGTTTATTAAGTCTATACGAGCTTATCTATAATAGAGTTTTGTACATTTTTAATTGTTAAAAATAAATGTTTTTATTTAAAGTATTCAAGTTTTTCACAAGTATCAGAACAATAATATGTGGTCGTAAGTAACATACTACAATACATTTGTAAATTAAAAAAATCAAATATAAATTTTTCTATTTTATTATTTTTTAGCAGGAAATGGATACCTTGTTGAACTCTTATGTGGAACTGAAATGTACAATAGTCACTCATTCATTCGGTCTTATATAAATACATTCGTTCGTTTACTCATTCACGTGGTATTTTATCTATGCCATATTAGTTTCTGTATCGCTCAAGAACTATGACAGTTTAAAACCGGTCTAATCATAGATAATACACTATATGGGTTTGGGTCTAATGCTCGGCCTCGTACAATAACCGTTAGACCTAAAGTAAAAAAAATAAAAATAGTACCGTAGTGTTTTGGACAAGAGTAAATAAATTTCTTTAGTATTAATATAAAATACTTTTTTTTTAATAATATCATCAGCAATCTATAAAGACCATTTTTATGCATTGGCATATTGTTATGGGAATTATGTCATTTTTTGTTCAATTCAGTGATGAATTGATACATTTTATTATGAATTTAATTTTTAAATTATAGTATGTTTCATTGTTTACTTACAAGTCGACCAAAACTTATCACAAGTTGCAAATTGGAACACAAACTATGCAAATTTTATGTAATTGTTTTTATACAGTTTTAATACTCAAAATGTATTAACCATTCCAGGCTTTCGGATTTATTGTAGATAAAATTACAGTATAGTTATAAATTATATTGGAATGAGGATTATTAACATTTTAGTATGTTACGAATTTATAAAACCAATAATGACTAACAGATGCCAGTGGCCAGTCCGTCCTTGATGCGGAATTATTTTATTCACTTTGTTTTAAATGTATAATGTAATTTTTTTTCTATAGTTTGGATGTATATACTGTGTAAAGGTATTTATTTATATTAATCTAAGAAGTATTATTTGTATTAAATTTGTATAATCTTGTAAGTGTTATAAGTTTGGAATCGATAATAGTGCTCAATAGATTTAGAAGTTAACTTTCGCTACAATTATCAAAAAAAAATTGGAACATTTTGTTTCAATATGCAAATTGATTTTCCAAAGTTATTAATGCAAATTAAGAAAATAAGGAACGAAGTATTCAATATTATCGCTCGACCAATATAAATAAAACATCGCGAGGAACAATATTAAATAATATGAAAATATTTGAATTTCTTATAAAAATGTGTGTTAGAAGTTTTTATTACATATTTTTCTATAATAATTAGCACTATTAGCGCTTTAGGCTGTTAAGTACTGTATATAGAGTATGTTAATAGCTGAACGATTTAGATCTCCATATATTATTTTGATTAATAAGTGTATATTATATTTACACATCTATAACACTGCTATTTGATAAATAAAAAAATATGCGTGAAATATTTACACGCGTTTGAAGTGAAATTTCTTTGTATTTAATGAAATATATTTATTCATTCTGAATATTCCATCATACGTTAAGAGTTATAGTTTGAAATAATTAATATATACCAGATGACTGTTTAGACAGTAGCAATATTTCTGGAGGACGTTCTGCACTCGATACTCGTTCTAAATAAACTAAAATATAGGTGTTTAATATTGGACCTAATTATCTAGACAAATACAAAAAATATACATAATCCTCTACGCGTCTATGTTAAAGCACAGTGTCAATGACCGTCAGGTGATTTCACTTTCATTTCAAAGGGAACGTGAGAACGTCAAGAACAAATCAAAAGGGTTTATTGCCCGTTTTACTATCGAAAGTTATTAACTCCGGGTCGCCCATTGTAGCTTTTGACACCGGTCATTGCACTAGGTTAATTATTTTGTTTACACGTTTGTAGCTATATATATAAAATAGAAATCGCGGCAAATTGCTATTCAAGCATAAAGGCCATTGTTTAAATATATGTGTTTAAAAAAATCTATGCTTTCCATAACTAAGATGTCACACAACACATCCAATTACTCCTCAATCGCAGTTAAAGAAGTTTCACTTCAAAATTCTTTATGTGCATGTAAATAATAAATTAACTGAACAAACGTTCAGTTATTTACATATTACTTAATAGTTGTGTTATTGTATAGCTCAGTTGAGAGTGATTTGCCAAAAATTATATGTGATCAGTAGTGGGAAGATATAGGTTTATAACAGCTACGAACTCGTAACGGACCAGTGATTGTTTGTTGTAGATTGTTCTAGTAGTTTATATTGACGTGTCTTAGATTGTTGGTGCATGCTGCCTATAGAGGTCGTATCGAACGAGCGAGGCTATAAGCGATATATATTTTAATTATATTAATCGGTTTCTTAAAATTATTTATCATCTATAAATAAACAATACTGTATTTGAGGTTAGGCTTTTTTTTGTCATCAGTGTTGCCAATTTACAAGGGCCGAGAATTATTACACGGATGTCATATAGTTATAATGCTTATAGTCTCACTTACGAGGAGCTTGTTGTTTCATGTTAAATTTTAATCATTTCCACCTGTATTAATAGAAAATCAAAAGAAAATATACTTAGAACTATAATATATAATGAAGATTCGAAACGAAACGAACAATAAACTTATGTACTATTAATTCTATACTAATTAATTAATCGCACATTCCTTTAACGATATCTGTATATTCAGTTCTCTGCTATTCTAGTTTTACATTTTTAATAAGAAATTAGTGTTTCTATTCGTACAATATTATTTTATCATAGTTACCTACATTTTAATGAGTGTTGCCATACATTTGTTAGTAAATTAACAATTTATTATTTTGCTTTATTTCATTAAAGCCGGTATTTTAATGTTTTTTCTGGAAATAAATATTTTACAATGATTGAAAACGTTTATCCGAATCTTTCTATTTAAAATTTTTATGAAACCAGCAATATGTGTATAGTTGAATTTACCTTTTTAAATGTGATTATTTTTAACAAAGTTGCCATTAATAAGTGTAAATAAATATATATTGATACTTATTACTGTAGTGTAAACACTATGATGAACTAAATGATTTATCTTATTTTGATACATTATCGTAGGAAAGTAGTAGGCGCTCGTTCATTGTGTAATTTTCTATGAATGTCATAATATATTGTATGGATACTTATTTAAATAGGAAACAAATTGTGATGAAACGTTTTCTGCCATTTTAGCATGTCGATAATATGTTTTTGAAGTTATTTAACCAAATTAAACCTGTAATGTTTTATTCAATGCGATGTATTTTTTTTGTATTGTGTAATAATTATACGATTGCAAATCTATATGAATAATAATACATCATGTCTTGAAGTTTATTTTGATTTTTTATTATACCAGAGTTAAAAACTTATCATGTAAGTTTAACCCTTCTATATTTATTAAATAACTTTTGAAAAAACCGAGTTGCCGTAATATGCACATTGTGTGGCAATAGGGTGGAGAGAGGGACCATTATTGGAACACTGAAGTCTTCGCAAGACAAAACTTTGTACAAAGGAATAATTGTCAATTTGCTATTGATAGTAATAATCGTCAATAATGAGGATTCGTTATCAAAGTAAAAAAAAGGATAAGAAAGAATCATGGTAACAATGTCTATCTACGAATACAGAACGAGAATGACGTAATCTAAGCTTAACGAGGAATTACTCCATAATTCAATTTCTCAATGTTATTTAAGGTTTTTCTCAAGCAGTTGATATTAACTTAATTGACTAGTGCTATTACATTCTGCTAGAGTAGATAGTAATAGATTGTGTTTTATGAGCCGTAGAGAGAGAAAATAATAAAGTAAGTATGACATACTCTTTCTTGTGGAAGATACAACAGCAACATAGAAAAATATAAAAAGCGATGGAGAAATAATTATGTTTTTTTTTTGTCTTGATCTCTGTAACTATTCTGCACCAACTCCTAAGCACCTCATTGTCAAAAAAATCATGATTGGAAGTGTTTTGTCCATATTATTCCAGGATATATGATATACGGTGTAATATTAATTCCACTATAGAATAGAGTTTTGTACGTGATTACAATGGTACAGTACTCTATTTTGGAATGTCAGAACAAAACAGAACTGGGATTTTGCGATGCTACATCTCAGAGGTAAGTTTCATGATAACTCGTGCTTATAATAAAAGATAAGTTATTAGGGCATTGAGAATTTGTTTTTCTTAGTATATAAAATAATTTATAACCACAAATTACCTGCTTAACAAATAAAACGTTACCAGTGGCCGCCTTGTGGTCGAGATTAGACCATAATTAATTTTGACATTCATTCTCAAGACCAAAGAGAATAATAATTAAAGATAAATTATTTATCAATTAATTATTAATGTACATTATGAATTTACATATTAATGTATACATATAATAAAAATGAAGTGTCTGTATATAACATCAAAATAAAAAAAATACTGAGTGGATATGAAAGTATACACAATCCTGATAACAAAAAAGCAATTTCAAAAATTTTGTCGGTCGGTCTGTCTGTTTGTTATGGGTAATCTTGGAAACGGCTAAACCGATTTTAACGGGAATTTCACTAGGAGGCAGCTAAAATTACAGCGGGTTATTTAGGCTACTTTAATTTAGACTAGCTGTTAACCGCGGCTTCGTTACAGTGCTATCTCCAAACCAGCTGAACAGAATTCCACGGGACTTTCACTGGCAGATAGCTGACTTTATAAAAAGTAATATAGGCAATTTTAATTTATACTAGCCGTTAACTGTGGCTTCGCCCGCAATGCTACATCCAAAACGGTTGGACTGATCTTCACGAAACATTCACTAACAGATATCTGACCTTATAGAAATTAATTTAGGTTATTCTATTTTAGACTAGCTGTTACCCGCGACTTCGTCCGCAAGTAATTTAGCAAAAATATGTTGTTCACTCTAAACGTGCGTTGTACTGGACTCCAAGAATAAATATAATTGAAATTCATATAACTGTATCTATGTATGTAATTTGAATTATGTTGTCTTTTTGGCGGCCATTTTTTTGTAAATACCGCGCTTTCGTCTACTTAACTCAATGACGGTAACATATAAAAATATTGTATCAAGTTCAATAAGCACTATTTAAATTGTCGAATATTAAAAACTGCTTAGATATATATAAAGTTTTATATCTTGATTAATATTTATGCAAGACTTCAAGATGTCAGCTTATTCATTGTTTACAATTCAACATAATTATTAATAGTAATTTTGAAGATAGAAGAGTCTTTGTAATAAGATATTAGATCATAAACGTATTACTGATTGACAATTTGGGCATATTATATCATTGTAATAACATCTTTAAATCAATGTTTCGTTAGTTTCTTTACTGTGTAATTGAGTACTGAGGTACAAGTAATATGGTGGGTTAAGGTTCCAAATATGTTGTTGATGATAAACCTCATTTGACACACTGTTAGTATTTATATATCTAATGAAAAAGCATTTCTATAATTGTAAATGGTACCTCAAAATTGTATATTTCTTTGAATCAATTTAAAAAAAAATGCGTGCGGAGCTGCGGATACAGCTAGTATTATATATTATTATAATATTAACCCACAATTAGATAGTTAGTTTCAAAGAGCATGTAAGGTATGGAACGCGCGGCATGTTAAATATATTGAAAGTAGGCTGAAAAATGGTAATTGGAACTTGGAAGTTGGAAGTAAAATGAAGGATGTCAAAGCGTCTTTTTCATTTACATGCGTGTATATGTTGTGTCATTCAAACAGTAGTGTATATTTTAATTAATTTAATGTGTTTTAATACATTTTATACAAAAAAAGCTTTGTTGTACTGCTTCTCCATATAAACTTTAACTGTGCCAAATTTCACATTCATCCCTTCTCGCAATTCGCTGAAAAAGGGGTACAAAGTTTTCGCTTCACGTATTAATATATAGATAACCTCAACATTTTAAACTTATGCCTCCGTTTTTTTTTTCGATCTGACTACGCTATTGACCTAACAAGGTCTTAACAGCTTCACTGGACTACTAAAAGTTTACAAAATGGTTAAATACGTATTGAATACTTGCTTTAAAAAAGTTTGCAATTACCGGTATTTTGACTGACGATTTTTTGACGGTCATAAGTACGTAAAATTACTCGTCACGGGTAACGTGTACATCTCTAAAAATGAATCAACATCTTTTTGTATAGGTTGGTTGACATTTTTAACGATTAACTTGAAATTATATTATGGTCTTAGTTGTCTTACTTTGGATTGTAAGCAGAACTTATAAAAATATACTTTTCAAATAAAATAAAATACTCGGGTACAATGTAAAAAACTATTTTTGAACTCGCGGCCTCTTGGACTGGGGCCCTCTTGGGTCGGGGCCCCGTGGCATTTTGCCAACCCTGCCACCCTATCGTTTCGCCACTGTTCATGACCTACAAGACTTTTTACTTTATTAGGATTTATTATTAAGTTATTATGATATCATACAAACCTCTAATCAGAATTTAATTAGCATCGTAAGGCTTACTTCAACGAATGTAGTCATACATCAGGAAGGAGTATCAAAATAAAACTATTTAATAACCATAATGGATTTTATTGATTCTTATTTTTTTTAATGTTGAATATATTTCTGAATCTTTCTATTGACTCACAAATGTTCTTTGAAAAATAGTATAGGCTTACGTTTAAATATCCTACTACAATATTTTTATTAATGAAAGCTCATTAGTCCATTCATATTAGGAGTTTCACCCGGAAAGAGAGAGAATAAGCCATAAATTCGTATAAACCTTTACTTTGCCAATCTAAAAGTTGTCTCAAAATTATCATGAAATGTTGCGTCCACGTCTTAAGATATCCAAGGTCAAGGTCTCAAATACAGTTCTTTTTTTCATATATCTTCATATGGGTTCTATTTGCGCGTTTTATCCATGAACTGGCCTCAAATGCTTAGAACAAATTCTTGTATTTTGCGTAGGTCTTGAAATTTTCTAGTGGAAATTCAAATCAACCTTTTTTCCTATTAACGTGGGGATATCCCTACGGATACCCACCCTCTCGGGGTGAAAGTGGGTTATGTCCAACTCGCACGGACTAAATCCTTACGGTGTACCGTCCGCCGCATGGTAGAGGCGGCCAGGGACCAATCCAGCTCTCTCCTGAGAACCGTCCCTGTGGCAGCCTGGCAAGGTGGTCGCTAGGCTCCAACTTTATAGGGAGGTAGGCTGGCTATACAGCCAGACGTCTCCACTCGTCAGTCGAACCTGTGCTATGAGAAATTGACCCCCTGGCTCATCAGCTAAGGCTCGACTATGGTAGCGGTAGCTTCTTCCTGCCTTCCTTTGGCGCAGAGGGCCGCTCATAGGGTCTTTCTCGTGGGCCCCTTTCCGCCGCCTTACTTACCGCACTTCACACTTCCTTGCTCTGCCGAGTATGGCCGTAACCACGCTTGGCAGTCACAGATCCTCCTCTACCGCCGCAGCCAGAGCGCGGCCTTGCTCCTTCCACGCAGCACACTCAGACAGAGTGTGAGACAACTATTTAGCGCATGCTTGCAGACAGGTACTTTCCCTGAACAATGGAAGGAGGGCCGCCTGGTCCTTTTAAGGAAGCACGGGCGCCCTGCGGATTCTCCCTCGGCATACCGGCCAATAGTGCTTCTAGATGAAGTCGGTAAACTGTTGGAGCGCGTTATCGCACGGCGCTTGGTCACACACTTGGCTACAACAGGGCCAAATATATCTGAGCAACAGTTTGGATTCCGCAAAGGACGATCAACGATCGACGCCATCATGCGGATCAAGGAAATGTCGGATGCAGCTCTCTCCCAGGGTAGAGTACTCGTGGCGGTATGTTTGGATATATCGAATGCGTTTAACACCATCTCCTGGGCAGGCATAAAGATAGCACTTCGACGTCACGGAGTGCCACTTTATCTTCAGCGCATCATCGAGTCATATCTTCAGGGCAGGAGTGTCATGTACACGGTGCAAGAGCTCACATAGAGAAATGCCGTGCGGTGTTCCACAGGGGTCGGTCCTCGGTCCGCTCCTGTGGAATATCGCATACGACTGGGTGTTGCAGGGCGCTCAACTGTTAGGGACGTCGCTAATCTGTTATGCCGACGACACTTTGGTGACAGCACGAGGCAAGACTCTCGAGGAGGCAATCAGTCTCGCAAGCGCCAGCGTGGCATATACAGTTGGGAGGATCAGAATGTTAGGACTGAAAGTAGCCTTGGAGAAAACGGAGGCCATTTGCTTCGTTGGCCGGCGCAGAGTCCCTCCGCAGGATACACATATTGTCGTCGATGGAGTGCATGTCAAAGTCGGATCCAAGATGAAGTACCTCGGCCTCATACTAGACAGCAAGTGGACGTTTTGCGAGCATTTTCGGGACAAGGAGGCCAAAATCGTAGGCTGTGCTACGGCGCTCGCAGGTCTGCTGCCTAATCTGGGCGGAGCGAGCTCTAACTGTCGATCCCTATATGCGAGTGTGGTGCAATCGATGGCGCTGTACGGCGCTCCGGTCTGGTGCGATGCCTTAACAGCGCCCAATGTGGCAGTTCTACGAAAGGTCCAAAGGACATTGGCAGTGAGAAACATTCGCGGTTATCGTACCATCTCCTATGAGGCGGCATGTCTTCTGGCAGGTTCTCCTCCGTGGGATCTCGTTGCCAGGGTTCATAAGGCCATGTATGAGTGGCGGGTTGCGAGGTTCAACAGGAACGCTCGGACGGCACCCAGGGAAGATCAGCTTCAAAAACAACGGTTGCAGCGGGATATGTTGTTGATATGGGGGGACAGACTGGCATCACCGAACGCTGGTGCCACTACCATCCACGCGATTCGCCCATTCCTACGGGAATGGGTGAACAGGTATCACGGGTCACTTACCTTCCGGATGACTCAGATGCTGACAGGGCACGGGTGTTTTGGGAGATACTTGTGCCAAACAGCTAGGCGAGAACCCACAACGAGATGCCATCACTGCGACGATTGTGAGGTCGATACTGCACACCATACCATCCAGGAGTGCGTAGCGTGGGAAGAGCAACGTACTGAACTCTTTGCTGTGGTAGGGGACGATCTTTCACTTCCGGCACTGGTCCAGGCCATGCTGAAGGATGAGGTCTCCTGGAACGCCATCCTCACTTTCTGCGAGACTGTTATGTCGCGGAAGGAGGACGCTGAAAGGCAGCGTGAGTGGAGTGTAGAGGCGCCTGCCATCCGTCGTCGCGGCGCGGGGCGTCGCAGACGTGGTGGAGGCGACTTCCACCAGAGGCCGCCCTGATAGAACCTCCCACGTAGGCTACGTAGGTATGGGGGGGGTTAGGATTAGGAAACCTCTGGCTTGCCTACTTACGCGGTAAGTAGGCAAGACCAGGGGTTAGGTGGGTGTAGGGACAGTGTAGGTAGGTAGGATTGGTAGGGTTAGGGTGTAGGTAGGGCGGGGGGAGTGGGGGTGGGTGCTGGATAGGTAACCTCTGGCTTGCCTACCTACGTTGTGGGTAGGTAAGTCCAGGGGATTGGCGGGCGTAGGGCTTGAGTGAGGTAGGGTAGGGCTAGGATCGAGGGATGTGGGGGGTGCGTAGGTTAGCGTAGGCCGGAGGGGACCTCAGGGTGGCTCAGGCGGAAGAGGAGTAAACCTCAATAAAAAACCAGTTGCGGGGCGGTGGCGGAGCGGCTTTGCCTCTCCGCTGCTGGCCGAGCCCAGGGAGAAAGAGGCGGGGGCCCTGGACTCCCATTGCACGGGTTCGGCGGGCTGGGAGGCAGTCTCACAACCGGGCTGCCTCAGTCGGGTGTGGCGTGGGAAACGCCTGCCGCCAAGGGGTGTTGCGGAGCTTGCTAACGCTACCCCGGGACACTCCCATAGTGCGGCGTAGGTTGTCGTTAAAAAAAAAAAGGTTAGCTAAGATAGGTCGCGAATTGCATGTATCAGGCAACAGCCCAAGCCAAGGTGTGCCGTGCCAGTTGTCAAATAAAATCGGCTGAGTGCCTTAAGCGCTCGCCTTAGTAGTCCGGTGAAGCTGTTAAGGCCTTGCTAGGTCAATAGCGTAGTCAGTTATGTAGTCCGGTGAAGCTGTAAAGACCTTGCTAGGTCAATAGCGTAGTCAGTTCGAGAAAAAAAAAGCGTAGTCAGTTCGAAAAAAATATTTCTTAATCTAGCTAGATTTTTTTATATTTTTAGTTTCAGATGCTTCTAGTATTAATAGTGTCAGTATTCAATGTTTCTAGTATTTCTGGCAAATTAGGATTTAATTAACAATTTATAAGATCGCTACAAAAAGTATTATTATTCTGTAGTCTAGGGGTTTAAAATTTATAGGAGTTGGTAACACTAAGCTTAGCTGTTATTTTACAGTAAATATGATTTACGGTTTACTGATTTAAGATTGATTTATTATTTACTGTAGTAAATATGATGATTTCTTTGGATTTTACATTTATTTCAGAGCATTTATTATTACTGAATTAAAAAAAAAAACATTTAATTATGATATAATAACCTTATCTAAATATATGAACAGATCGAGTAAGGAAAATAATATATTTTCTATGTAGCTACTGTATTTATACTTTTCATGTTTATTTTCTGTATCCCAAGAAGGCAAAGGTCATGGTTGTTTGTAATTTTTTATAGTATTTTTATAAAGATATCATTGTTTTAATAAACCATACGAAACCTTTTATCTTGTTGAGAGATAAACTTAAACTTATGATAAATTATTCCATATCCCAATTCTTGTAGTGTGCTGTTAGCAAAGTTACAAAGATGGTTTCGAGGAGAAGAGTATTTGATCTATTACGAACTATTAATGTTGCTTCGTAAGTACAATATACTACTTTTAGTATTTAATATACCCATATGCATAAATAGAAAATGTTAAATGTAAATATTATAATACAATGTGTTACTCCCAATATGTATATAAATCACTTTTTACTGGTATGATGAAGGGATTAATTATTCCAAAATATTCTAAAACAAATAGCATGAGGATTAAACATCCAATTTTGAAAACATTAACTGTTAAACGCAATTTGTGACTGATATATTTCAGGTGCCGATGTCCTGCTCATGGCTATAGGGGAAATATTCAAGTATCAAATGCTACTCCCCTCAAGGACTATGCCTTTGAAGTAAGATTTTCTTATTGTAGCATGGCAAAGTGACTATAATGCTTGATGGTAGCACAGTACAATCCAAAAACACCATCCACCACCATGTGATAAACTATCCAATGCATGTGACATCTGTCTTGCCGGCCAAAAAGAATGTTTTTTCTTTACATTAAAAATATTTAAATTTTACTTGATTATTGCAAAGAGAGTTGATTACAATATGTTATTTATATTGTAAATTTTAAATATCAGCTATAGGTCAACTTAGTTTGAATTTTTTTTTTATTTTAGCTCAATTTTTACATTGATCAGGAACTTTGTTAGAGTTTAAGATTATGAGAAATGAACTTGATACTATTCTGAAACAATTCTATTTTGAAAATTAATTTACAATTATGGGTAATTATAAAATGTAGATATTTTAGGAGTAAAAAAAAGAACCTCAATTGTTGACAACTAAAAGAGATGATCAGTGCTCTATTCATCAAAGATTACCGATGTTATTACAAACAAGTTAAATGTGTATTGAATACTTGCTTTAAAAAGGTTTTGAATTAAATGCACAGTGGTCTCTAAATGTTCGCGATTTTACTCTTTTGTCTTGCTTTGGTTATGTTTAGTTAGACTTGTGAAAAAGGATAACACAAACTTGTCTCGGGCTAGCATGGTGCATTTAATTCGAATCCTTTTTAAACCAAGTGTTTAACTTTTTTGTAATAACACCGTACAAGTCAATATATAAGTACTATAAGTCTTATAAGTTTATATCTTACAAGAACTTTTTTGTAAATTACATTCATCAAAGATATGAGTTTACAAATTTGCAATTTATAAGATACAAGAAAAAATTATACATGTTTATTTTAATGACATTTTCACAAGACTTGTATTTTTAATTTAAAAGACTTTAGTTTTTCAAAATTAAAAAATGATCCTTCTGCAGTATTATGTGTCAGTAAGAGAGAAATAACGCTGCAATAACTTGTCAAGTTAATGGTAAAAATAAAACTTTATTCAAATTGCTTAGAGCGAATGAAAACTTTCCAACCTTTTCATAACAAATTACAAGCTAAAAAAGCATTTATAATAACCAGATCCACAATTACAATTATGAAAATTCTGTCATCTTACAAACTTGTACTTTGTAAACTTGTAGTTTGTAATTTACACATGTATTTTTGCATTTTTGTAAGAATACTTTTATTTATAGGAGAAAATACTTGTAGAACAAGGCTTGTAATATTTGATATACAGATCTAAAATACATCCTGTATAGTTTTTCTTGTCACTAATGACAGCTCTGTAATGACTAATGAGGTTGTAAATTATATAATATTATAAAAAGGCATGGAAATTACAATCTTATTGCATTATAATTATATGTCAACTTCAAGGTTTTGAAAGGTGCAAATTAAAAAAAAATCTATATCCATATGTGAGGGACTACCTACTTATTTTTTGCATAAAACACTGTCATTTCTGCTTTTGGAATGTTGGTATAGGACAAGCCTAAATATTTATCGATCTTTAGTCTGAAAATATTTTAACACTGATAAACTGGTACATGTCTCCCTTTCCACAGTATAGATAGTAGAATATAAACTAAGTTAAATATCAACTTGTAATGAAATAATTTTTGTTTAATCACATACAGTTTAATGAAATTTTCATTGATTAAAACATAGGTTTCATTAATTGTCTTAGCAGTCTGCTTTTATAATAATCAACTAATGAGCCCGGTGAACATTGTCCCGCCCTGATAATAAAAATACCTTCACAGATTCTATACCTTATCTTCCCTGTGAATCACTTTATCTATTGGTGATATCCGCAAAAAATAATTTATTCAATAGTTTTTGAGTTTATTGGGAACAGACAGACATGGCACAGGACTGAGTTTTATAATATAGTAATCAATAAAATTTTAAATTTATTATCAACACAATTGAGGTGGAGAATAAACTCATATTAATTTTTACTAATGGTAAAACTCTGTGTGTACCATTATTTTATATATTTGAGTAATGTATATTCATATATCAACATATTTAGAAAAATTTAAGCATGCTGTATATGGTTCCTCAAAACTGGAGTATTGCACATCCTACACCTACTCTTTACAGTCTATATGTATAACTGTAATATTGGAATTGATGGATTATCTGTTATATTACTATTCTGTCACTTCCTGTTACAGATAAAATGTTCAACAGTAAGATATGGCTTAGGAGTGACCAGAGAAGTCGGGCAAGACCTAGTCAATCTCAATGCAAAGAATGTCTGTGTTATGACTGATTCCAATGTGGTGGCGTTGAGTCCAATGACTGCTGTACTAAACTCTCTAACGAAAAATGGTGTGAATTATAAAGTTTATGACAAAGTTAGAGTAGAACCTACAGATAGCAGGTAATATCTTCATAGCCTTTGATTTTTTCTTTTTTTATGTCTAACTAGCGGGCCCGGCAGACTTTGTCCCGCCCTGATTATAAAAAAATCTTTGACAAATTATATACCAAAACGTTCCTCATGAATCACTTTATCTACTCGTGAAAACCGCATGAAAATCTGTTCAGTAGTTTTTGAGTTTATCGCGAACAGACAACAGACAGACGCGGTAGGGGACTTAGTATTATACTATGTAATGATATACAATCTTATTATGTTCAAAAGGTTAGCTGTGAAATTAATTGACATTATTTTACATATATAATTACTAATTGAGTATATAATATGATTATTTTTACAGTTTCAAGGATGCTATAAAGTTTGTGAAAGAATATAGCTTTGATAGCTTTGTTGCTGTTGGTGGGGGATCAGTTATGGATACGTGTAAAGCAGCTAATTTATATTATTGCAATCCAGATGCTGAATTGCTTGATTTTGTTAATGCTCCTGTTGGCAAAGGGAAACCTGTTTCAGTTCCATTAAAGCCTATGATCGCCAGTAAGTTACTCGTCTTACTATTTTGTTAACACATTTATTGCACCAGGGGATTGAATATGATTTCTGCCTTTTACACTGTGTGCTATATATAATAAAGAATTTTCATATGAAATGGGGCATTTAACTTAGGGAGGTAATGCATGTATGAATGGAAAAGATCCATCCTTTAAAACATAGAACAAGGCTTGTAATATTTGATATACAGATCTAAAATACATCCTGTATAGTTTTTCTTGTCACTAATGACAGCTCTGTAATGACTAATGAGGTTGTAAATTATATAATATTATAAAAAGGCATGGAAATTACAATCTTATTGCATTATAATTATATGTCAACTTCAAGGTTTTGAAAGGTGCAAATTAAAAAAAAATCTATATCCATATGTGAGGGACTACCTACTTATTTTTTGCATAAAACACTGTCATTTCTGCTTTTGGAATGTTGGTATAGGACAAGCCTAAATATTTATCGATCTTTAGTCTGAAAATATTTTAACACTGATAAACTGGTACATGTCTCCCTTTCCACAGTATAGATAGTAGAATATAAACTAAGTTAAATATCAACTTGTAATGAAATAATTTTTGTTTAATCACATACAGTTTAATGAAATTTTCATTGATTAAAACATAGGTTTCATTAATTGTCTTAGCAGTCTGCTTTTATAATAATCAACTAATGAGCCCGGTGAACATTGTCCCGCCCTGATAATAAAAATACCTTCACAGATTCTATACCTTATCTTCCCTGTGAATCACTTTATCTATTGGTGATATCCGCAAAAAATAATTTATTCAATAGTTTTTGAGTTTATTGGGAACAGACAGACATGGCACAGGACTGAGTTTTATAATATAGTAATCAATAAAATTTTAAATTTATTATCAACACAATTGAGGTGGAGAATAAACTCATATTAATTTTTACTAATGGTAAAACTCTGTGTGTACCATTATTTTATATATTTGAGTAATGTATATTCATATATCAACATATTTAGAAAAATTTAAGCATGCTGTATATGGTTCCTCAAAACTGGAGTATTGCACATCCTACACCTACTCTTTACAGTCTATATGTATAACTGTAATATTGGAATTGATGGATTATCTGTTATATTACTATTCTGTCACTTCCTGTTACAGATAAAATGTTCAACAGTAAGATATGGCTTAGGAGTGACCAGAGAAGTCGGGCAAGACCTAGTCAATCTCAATGCAAAGAATGTCTGTGTTATGACTGATTCCAATGTGGTGGCGTTGAGTCCAATGACTGCTGTACTAAACTCTCTAACGAAAAATGGTGTGAATTATAAAGTTTATGACAAAGTTAGAGTAGAACCTACAGATAGCAGGTAATATCTTCATAGCCTTTGATTTTTTCTTTTTTTATGTCTAACTAGCGGGCCCGGCAGACTTTGTCCCGCCCTGATTATAAAAAAATCTTTGACAAATTATATACCAAAACGTTCCTCATGAATCACTTTATCTACTCGTGAAAACCGCATGAAAATCTGTTCAGTAGTTTTTGAGTTTATCGCGAACAGACAACAGACAGACGCGGTAGGGGACTTAGTATTATACTATGTAATGATATACAATCTTATTATGTTCAAAAGGTTAGCTGTGAAATTAATTGACATTATTTTACATATATAATTACTAATTGAGTATATAATATGATTATTTTTACAGTTTCAAGGATGCTATAAAGTTTGTGAAAGAATATAGCTTTGATAGCTTTGTTGCTGTTGGTGGGGGATCAGTTATGGATACGTGTAAAGCAGCTAATTTATATTATTGCAATCCAGATGCTGAATTGCTTGATTTTGTTAATGCTCCTGTTGGCAAAGGGAAACCTGTTTCAGTTCCATTAAAGCCTATGATCGCCAGTAAGTTACTCGTCTTACTATTTTGTTAACACATTTATTGCACCAGGGGATTGAATATGATTTCTGCCTTTTACACTGTGTGCTATATATAATAAAGAATTTTCATATGAAATGGGGCATTTAACTTAGGGAGGTAATGCATGTATGAATGGAAAAGATCCATCCTTTAAAACATAATGTTTTCTAGAAAATGAACAATAAATTAAATACTGATAAGGTGATATATGTCTATACTAATATTATAAAGAGTTAATGTTTGTGAATTTGTGTGACAATTCTTTTTTTTTTATTGTGACACGGTAAAATGATTGCACTATGCCTGATGGTAAGCACAGTACAATGAAAAACAATAGCGAACACCGAGTGACAAACTATCCATCGCCGTTCGCCGCTGTCATGTCGGCCTGCGATAAGCTGGATATGCGCAGGCTGATCCCGAAACGCGACCCGCAGAAGCGAATCACTATGACGGGCATTTTCGCCATATACATAGTGGTTGCGACCCAGTCAGGTTGTAAAACCCTACCGCTTTCGCCATTGCCTCGTTCGTTATTCAGCAGGGTGCACCACGTGCAGGTGAGATTGGCTTGGGTGTCTTAAGTCTTATGTGTTATTCGACACCCCTTACACCGCAAAATTCAATGTTGTCAACTTATTAAAAAATAAATTTACTAAACTAGTACAGTGTAATGATATTCTCTTTTTACTCCATCAAAGCTTCTTTTATTATGAATGTTATTAGCATCTAACTATTATCTCGCCTGACCTTAAGTGGACTGTGTGACCTAAAATGTCACACCAAACCCAGAGGGACTCTCTTTTAAGTGTAGATGTTGAGAAAGACCGAAATGTTCTTGATTTTTGAAAATATATGTATTTATTCTGCACATGTTTTGTAAATGGTTGTATATATGAAGGTGGATTTAACAATTTTGATGGTGTTCGGTATAATACCCGTCATTTTTCTCCGAAACATAAATTAAAAAAAAAAAATTATTATATATCATTATTTTCCTAGTATCAGCATACAGCATATGTTTTTTTTTCTTCGAACTGACTACGCTATTGACCTAGCAAGGTCTTAACAACTTCACCAGACTAGTCAGCACATGGATTGCACACAGAGAATGTAATTGGTTGAGTGCTTGATTGATTGGTAATTGAAATTACTTCTACAAACTTGTTATTTTTCCCAATGAAAATTATGCCTGTGTTAATTTAAAAAAGTATTAACTATTTACAGACAAATTCATTATTAGAATACGTTCGAACCAATGTAATGAATACAGAGTAATTAAAATAAAATCTCTATAAGCATATTTGACTAAAGGAGTAGTGTTAGATAATAATATTGTTACGTCGAGTGTAACGTTTCTGTAACCTTTGATGTCAGGCCACCATACAGTAGATAACGAAACTGTAATCAAAATTCGTTGGGTTGAACAATTAAATCCTATCTATATTGCTTGAAAGTACAAAACAAAACGATAAATTATAGCTTCCCAAACTTTTTTGTCTTGACCACTTGCCATTTGCTTATTTAACATCGACAGTCGCCGTTATTTATGGACTGTACTGTACTATCCATCAGGCACCGTGCAGTCATTCTGCCAAACCAGTTTAAATAATATATATGACCATGTAGTTAAATAAAGCGCTAACTGAACAACTGAATGTTAATCTGTCATATTGCTCACTCTTGACTGTGCTGTCTCATTCATTCATTTTTTATATGGAGATCTTGTAACAAAAATGTTTCACTTTTCGTTACTCAATTTTTTTTTATACAACTTTTTTTCTGACAATTAAAAACACAACCAAAAAACATTAGCAAAAAATGTGCAGGCGTTCTGAAGTGATGTGCGAGCGTATGTATATTCGGAAATTGGTTTTTATTTATATATTAATGCATATTTATAAAGGAAGCACGAACATGAATATTAGTTACAGAACGTGATATCAAAATTCATGTCACAAAGTCCTTATATATACTCACAGTAAAATATATTGTATTGCTTATAATATATGAATCATCATGACTTTGTATAAAAAATATTGATCAGTAACAAGATAACGTCATGTGCAATATTGTATGATATTTATGTAGGTACCTATCATTTTTAGCTGCTTACTTTTACTGATAGCTACAGTGATGATAAATAAGATTGAACACTATTTATTTATCACCACGATTTTCTTGAATATTCTCATAATAGGACATAAATAATAATTATTTTAGTGAATTTTATGAATATTACATAATTACACTTTATCAGTGGTCACTTAATCAGTTATTGTAGTTATAACTGATATCAAGCGTTGCGGTGACGTATGGATTGATTGATTACTGTTATTTATGTTTTGTATATTCTGGTTATACGCTCGCGAATAGGTAGTTACGAAATTACATTGTTCTCGATCATTAAAGAAATATATTGCTTAAAAAGTTAAAACGGGGAGGACATTTTGAATAATGTAAATAAAATTGTGTTGTACATTTTATTACCTTATATTTTATACATAATTACAAAAAAAATGTGTATAACTAATTACATTAACAGAATTAATGACCCGATCTATTATTATATATAAATAGGCTAAGATAAATGAGTTTCGTACATTCTGTTCTATCTTAACTCAACTTGTTCATTAAATTATTTGTTTTAGTTACCTCGCCCGGTTTTAGTGTTTGTTATCAATTAAGAAATGGAAAATAGCTTTTTCCCTCGTATTTCTATATTCTTTATACTACTTTAGTGGTTTAGGATGCGATGTTCCAACCTCTAACCACTAATTTTTATTTATTTGAAGTCGAGGGTATGGAAGCAATAACACAACTTTTGCGGACGACGATTTATTTCTCAAGAGCGTGTGCGGTACTAGTGCATTAGCTTAAATAACATATAATTATTAATAATAATTATGTCTGTCGACGGATTATGACGCTGACGCGTTTAGCACGGCGATTGGCCATCGTGTGTGGCCATTTCCAAAGGGCGTGTTTTATCCTATTGTTTTCTAATTGCTCGTGGAGCGTTTGAACGGCTTAGCCTACTATCCTATTCCTTAGGATAGTAGGCTAGTTATATGCTCGCTACACCACTCCCCCGCCGAGACCGTTACTACGGGCGAAATCTGACGCGACGACCGCTCCTCAGGATTTTGTCGGAAGGCAGATCTTGTACCGTCTTGGTGTCCTGGTTCATCTCTGGGGTATCTCGGGCGACGTAGGCTGGTTTTAGGCGATCAACCGAGATGCGTTGTTGTTTGCCTTGTATGACCACATCGAAGGTCTTCTGATCACGGTGCAACACCTTGTATGGACCTAGGTACGGTGCTTGTAGTGGTCTTCGTGCAGGACCTTGGCGAACAAAGACTTGGGTAGCTGTAGCCAGGTCTTCAGGAATGTAGAATGTCCTACTCGAACTACCGTGCCAAGATGTTGGTTGCGGTGTCAGTCTGCTGATGTGTGCACGTAGACGGCTCATGATGCTGCTCAAGTCTACTTGCTCTTCCGTGCTCGGCGTTATGAACTGTCCAGGTAAACGTAGTGGTTCGCCGTAGACAAGTTCTGCGGTGGATGCATCTAAGTCTTCCTTCCACGCGCTGCGGATTCCAAGGAGAACCCAGGGTAGTACTTCGATCCAGTTGGATGATGCGTGACAGGTGATGGCAGACTTAAGCTGGCGATGTAACCTCTCCACGAGACCGTTAGCTGCAGGGTGGTACGCTGTGGTTGTGTGGTGAGTTGCGCCAACCAACGTAGCAAGCTCCCTAAACGTGTGTGATACGAACTGTCGGCCTCTGTCTGTGGTGATGTGCTCCGGGCAACCGAAGCGCGAGATCCATCCGGAAACAAGGGCAGCAGCGCAGCTTTCAGCTGTTATGTCCTGGAGTGGGTACGCCTCAGGCCAACGTGTGAATCGGTCGACGATCGTGAGGCAGTACTTGTAGCCAGAACATAGAGGTAAGGGTCCAATCAAGTCAAGGTGTATATGCCGAAAACGAGCAGATGGTGGTTTGAAGGCTGTGAGTGGTGCTGAAGTGTGTCTGACAATTTTACAGCGTTGACATTGCTGGCACTCTTTGACCCATTGTCGACAATCTTTCCGTATACCTGGCCAAACGTATCGTTGTGAAATCAATTTAATGGTCGCTTTTCCTCCAGGGTGACTCAAATTGTGCAGTGTATCGAATAACTGCTTACGAAACGCAAAGGTGATGTATGGACGTGGATTGTTGGTAGACACGTCACAAAAAAGTGATGCTCCTGATTCTGCAGCGCTTACTTTTTCCAGTTTTAAGGCTGAACCGTTCTTTAGTAACGCTAATAGCTCCTCATCGGTTTCTTGGGCTCTTGCTAACAACTGATAATCTATAGGTGTAGTCAGGGAATTGATGCGTGAAAGGGCGTCTGCAACAATGTTGTCTTTCCCTGCTACGTACCTTATGTCAGTGCTAAACTGACTAATGAAGTCCAGGTAACGAAATTGGCGTGGTGAACAGTTTTCTCGACGCGAAGCAAAAGCAAATGTTAGCGGCTTGTGGTCAGTTATGATACTGAAAGGCCGTGCTTCCACCATGAACCGGAAGTGTCTTATGGCTTCATATACAGCCAACAATTCGCGATCATATGGGCTGTATTTCCGCTGCGATGGGCTGAGCTTCCTTGAAAAGAATGCCAAGGGTTGCCATTCGTTATTCTTACGCTGTTGTAACACAGCTCCTATCGCCGAATCTGAAGCATCAGTCTGGATCGATATCTCTGCTTGCGAATCTGGATGCATTAATAGTGTGGCATCAGACAGACTACGCTTGCATGCTTCAAAAGTCTTCTGTAGTTCAGGCGTCATGTGTACTGGCTTTGAAGCTTTTGTTTTGGGTCCGGCGAGAAGTTCGTTTAACGGTGCTTGTAAAGCAGCTGCACTGGGGATGAATCGGCGATAAAAATTGATCATTCCCAGGAATCGTCTGAGCTCCTTGACGGTTTTAGGCACCGGAAAGTCGCTAATGGCTTGCACTTTTGTTTGTAGTGGTTGGATGCCTTTGGCCGACACGGTGTAACCTAAAAAGTTCACTTCAGGCTGGCCAAAGTTGCATTTGCTAGTGTTTATAAGAACACCATACTGTGCGAGTCGCTCGAACAATTGCTTAAGGTGGAGCTGGTGTTGGACGGTGTCTACGCTGGATATCAAGATGTCATCCAAATAATTGTAGCAGAAGTCCAAGCCGCGAAGAACTTCATCCATAAATCGCTGGAAAGTTTGAGCGGCGTTACGAAGTCCAAACGTCATGAATGGGAATTCATACAAGCCGAAAGGTGTTGTGATTGCGGTTTTGGGTATATCGTCTGTAAAAATCGGTATTTGGTTGTAGGCCTTGATTAAATCCACGGTTGAGTAGATGTTGGTACCTGCCAGCTGATGGGCAATGTCTTGGATATGCTTGACAGGGTACCTATCCGGGATTGTGCGTGCGTTCAAAGACCTATAATCGCCACAGGGGCGCCAGCCATCATTTTTCTTTCGCGCTAGATGTAATGGCGAGGACCAAGCGCTCTCTGATCTGCGCGCTGTGCCACTTTGCAGCATCTCCTCAAATTCTTGTTTTGCGATTTTGAGACGCTCTGGGTCTAAGCGACGAGGTCGGCTGGATACAGGTGGTCCTGGTGTGGTGCGGATATGGTGCACTGTGTTGTGCTTGATCGCCTTTGTTGTACCGGCAGGGCGAGTGACATCTGGGTATTCTCGCAGCAGACGATGGAATGTTGTGTCATCCATTGCAGTGCGTACCGAAGATATGGCTTCTCCTGAATCTTGACGTTGTGCAGTAACCATTAGTGAAGTTACTCCGTCTACCAGGCGTTGGTTGCGGCAGTCGACAAGTAAGTTGTAGAAACTTAGAAAGTCTACTCCGATAATGGGTTTGGACACGTCAGCAACTATGAAGCGCCATGTGAATGTCCGGCGAAGTCCAAGGTCCAACGTTAGGGAAAGGTAGCCATAGGTGGAGATGACGGTTCCATTTGCGGCGAATAGTTCGTATCTCGTTTTGGTTCTGGGCTCCCGAACAGCGGATCGTGGAAAGACACACAGGTCTGAACCCGTATCAACCAGATATTGCACCTTCGTTTGACGATCCGTTATGAACAGGCGGCTAGAAATAGATAGGCAGTCGTGTGCCGCCACTAGTGGCTGCCTTGGCAGTTTAACGTCGGCTTGCTGTAGCTGCAAGGTTTCGTGCATTTCTGCGCCTGCTCACCGAATCGGTAATGGTACCAGCAGTGCGGATGGTTTCTGGGTCTAGAACGTGAACGGGAATGTTGCCTCGGTGATCGTCGTCTTGGTCTTCGGTCATATGAGCGTGATCGACGTTGCAGCTCCATGCTCATGACTTCCAGCTTTTGAGTGAGTTCCGCTACTTTCTGGGTCAGTGCATCGATAGCAGTATTGGATGTTGCCGTGGAAGTAGATAAAGATGTACTCGCTACTTGCCTCTGCACTGGAACACTAACTTGCATGGTTACTGGCGCGATGTCAACGATCCTATCCGCAAGTTCCGATAAATCGTCCAAATTTATATTGATTTGCGAAGCTATTATGGTCTGCAGGCTAGCTGGTAATCGACTCGACCATATGGTGCGGATGAAATCGGAGGGTACGTTTGATCCGGCCAATTGTTGTAAGTGACGGAGAAACTGTGATGGTTTTCTATCACCTAGCTCTTCATGTATGAGAAGTTGCTTAATTTTACGCTCCTGAGATGCAGAAAGCCTTTTAATCAGCTCAGTTTTTAGTTTCTCATACTTTCCGAGGGTAGGTGGCGAAACAATTATATCTCTTACCTCGGCGGTTGTTTGTAGTTCCAGGTGTTGAAGCACGTAATAGTACCTGGTGCTATCTGTAGTTATGTTGGATAACACGAACTGGCCTTCTATTTGTGCAAACCACAGCTCCGGGTCGTCGGCGTTGAACGACGGCACTTTCACAGCCACACGGCAGGCTTCTTGTTGTATTTCCTTCGTGCCTTCCATTCCTCGGACGTCGGTGTCACCAGTTTAGTGGTTTAGGATGCGATGTTCCAACCTCTAACCACTAATTTTTATTTATTTGAAGTCGAGGGTATGGAAGCAATAACACAACTTTTGCGGACGACGATTTATTTCTCAAGAGCGTGTGCGGTACAAGTGCATTAGCTTAAATAACATATAATTATTAATAATAATTATGTCTGTCGACGGATTATGACGCTGGCGCGTTGAGCACGGCGATTGGCCATCGTGTGTGGCCATTTCCAAAGGGCGTGTTTTATCCTATTGTTTTCTAATTGCTCGTGGAGCGTTTGAACGGCTTAGCCTACTATCCTATTCCTTAGGATAGTAGGCTAGTTATATGCTCGCTACACTACAAATACATTTAATAATATCTAAATTTTTCTTGTGTGTGTATTTATTATTATTATTCTGGTCGAATTACGACTGCTGGATGACTAGTTTCTATAATTTTATATTTTCAACTATTTTTTTTTCTGGAACTGACTACGCTATTGACCTGGCAAGGTCTTTACAGCTTCACCGGAATACTAAGGCGAGCGCTTAAGGCACTCAGCCGATTATATTTTTAGGTAACACGCTCAAGGGCGCACGGCACACCTCGGCTTGGGCTGTTACCTGAGAAACCCGGTCTGACCTAGCTAAATTATTCTAAGCTATTCATACATATATTCATTTGTGAATCATACAATCGAAATTGCATAATTTACAAACGTATACGTGTATATCGGAAATGAAACGAACTAAACTGTTCGATAAGGGAAAAAAACAAAACCCTTCCACTATGTGTATATATGTGCACGTGTGTGAGAGGTGATCTCATGTGTGAGTACAAGTGATGTGAGTCACTGTATCGCGATAGTATCATCTCGGGTGCTCCATCCGGGGACGACCACGGCTCGAGATATTACTGAAGAGCCGCGATGTATGCGGGGACGAATAAGGGGAACTTCCTTCGTAGCGGTGCGAGGGAGGGTTAAGCGTGCGTGGGCGCAAACACGCATGTTAAAAATATCGAATTTAAAAGTTAATTGAACGGCGTCGGCGACGGATTATAACTATATTACTTACTATCATCAGTTCCTCTGCGTTATACTACAATATAAAACTTGAATAACAATAAAGTATAGTTTAGCGCCACTTATTGAATAATAATAAACCTTCATGTACATACATCAAGTTTAATAATTATCTGTCAAACGGTATTGCGTTATTTTTCGTTGCACTGTAACTTTTGTAGTGTTTTTTGCATTTTTATAATACCTTTAAATCTATATTGTGGTTAAATAATCATTAAAATAATGTATGCGAGAACAATTGTTTATGAGTCACTTGTTTTTTTTTCTAGTTCCAACCACAAGTGGTACTGGTAGCGAAACCACAGGGGTTAGCATTTTTGATTTTGAGGAGATTCATACAAAAACTGGCATCTCCCACGGAGCTTTACGACCTATTCTGGCCCTTATAGATCCTCTGCACACTTTAACTGTGCCAGAAAAAGTGTCCAATTACTCTGGTTTCGATATATTTTGTCACGCACTGGAGAGTTTTACAGCCATACCGTATACAGAGAGGGGGCCGGCTCCGTCGAACCCTGCTTTGCGACCATCTTATCAAGGCAGCAATCCTATATCTGATGTTTGGTCACGATTTTGTCTACAGGTACCTTTTTTTTTTTTTAAATATATTTGTGACGTCATTAACACTTTTTAATAATTTCGCTGAATAACACTAAGGCACAAACTAGTGGAGCTGTATCAAAAATGTATTGCTCTTACTATTCTGCTACCGTGAATTCTGTTATCATATTCAAGACTGTAGCTGTCTATAATAGCAAATATATAAATAATGAATTGTGTAGTTTGTGTTGTTGTTGTCTACTACTATACTGCTGGGTAATGTGTTGTTTTGTATCGTATTGCAATTGGCAATAATGACACAATACTGAAAGTAATATTCGTTATTTGTATCGTGACTTTGAGTATAAATAACGTGGACTTCTCTTTCCCATCTACATCAATTAGTTATTGCGTAACGCTTGCGTGTTCTCATCTAACGAAAATACCGGCCGACTATTGTCTTTGTCAATAATAACCGATAACGAATAAGTAACTAATAGGAGTTTTTGGTGGGATTTTGGTCTGTCATGTAGTGTGTGTCGGTGTTTTACGTAATATAGTTCAGTTATTGTGCATAGGTAAGTGAAGTGAATGGAAAATAATACCACGATGCATGAATTCTGAGATGCCACAAAAACTCCATGGAAAGTTCTAACAAGAGAGCCACCATCTTGTTGGAACATTGAAATTATTCACACGACACTTATTGTGTAAAATATGTTGTAATCTCCATTGAAACAAAACATTAACACTGGCAAGTGCTTCTGCGGAGTCAAAGCAAGAAAAAGAAGAAGTAACCATCAGTGGAATAATGTTTCAATAATCTATTATTAAAATTAATAATGAATCATATTATGAGTTATTGTAATAATGACTATTTCTATTCAAAACAAACTAGGAAATAAAATTAATCCTATACAATATGTTATTAATTAAAATATGAATGAAGACATTATATGACGCATAATGTTTTTTTTTTTCCTCGATCTGACTACGCTATTGACCCTGCAGGGTCTTCACAGCTTCACCGGACTACTATGACGCATGATGTGTCAGATGTCGAATTATGGTCATGTGTTAACTGGGTTATGACATCATTCCAGACATTGCAGAAGTATTTCATACGGTCTGTGTATAACGCTGATGATATAGAGGCTCGGTCGAGTATGCACCTGGCAGCCACGATGGCTGGAGTGGGCATAGGGAATGCTGGGGTTCACCTGTGCCACGGGCTCGCTTATCCCATCGCCGGTAATGTCAAGAGCTTCATCCCTAAAGATTATGGGTAAGTTATGATTGAATAAAACAATGATCTAAATTATATATATGTGTGAGTATATAATAATCATCATAATCCATTATTTTATACTCTCTCCGTGTTATTACAAAAAAGTAAAATTCGTATTAATTACTTGGTTTAAAAAGGTTTCGTAATAAATGCTCGGCCTTTTTTTATTTTTTTTTATTAATGTGTGGAAATCCCTTATGGGTACGCCACTCCCTCGGGGGAGAGAGTGGGTTATGTCTGACTCGCACGGACTAAAACCCCACGGTGTACCATCCGATCGTATTGTTGGGGCGGCAAGGGATCGATCTACGCTATTCCCGCCCCAACGGTCCGCCCTGCGGAAGGTGGCCGCCGGGCTCCTTCCTAATAGGGAGACAGACTGTGTACACACCAGCTGCCTTCCCTCGCCTACCGGACCTGTGCAATAAGGAGATGGGCCCCCCGCCCGAGGCAAGTTCGCATTACCCTTTTTCACAAGTCTAACCTAACCTAACCAAAACGAGACAAAAGAGCGACAAGAAGAACATTCAGCGACCGCGGTGCATTTAATACGAGACCTTATTAAAACCAGGGTTCAATACGTATTTAACTTTTTTCTAATAACACCATCTAAGTTTAAGCATTTCATCACAAATAAGAGTGTATTATTTGTGGTTCTTTATGTGTACAAAGTGTAAGTGTATACAGGTAATTTTAATTATGAATCATTTTTTAGAATTTAGTTTTAGTTTCAGCGTTTCATCACAATCTCACTTGATAATAAGTGATGATGTGGTTGGTCTAATAACACGCGAAACCTAGAGTAGGGCAACTCTCAAGTACAGCGGCTTAAACTATAGATTCTTGACGGTAGATTATCTACTAGATGACGGTAGTTATCCATATAGTTATTAGTAAAATAACAACATGATTTTCGAACCAGTATTCGAACTTACCGCTAAACTATTAAGCGACACCGTCATTTAAAATCACTTACGATTATTATTAAAACGCTTACTATGAATATCCAATAAATACGTGACTCTAATTTCACATCATAGAATATACCTATCATATTTACATAAGTATGACACATCTGACTCACGTAAAGTTCTCTAAAACCTTTATTGTGGGCATGCTAACGTGGAACGGTACAGTATGGTTTTCCTCCAGAGCTATGGACACGGGTCTCTACAGAAAGGGATCTATCAGCTCCTAGTATTACAGTTATACATAGGTAACGGTAACTGTTTAGCATAATTGAACCTTCCTTTTTGATAATTGTTTGGCACAACTGTGATGTCACATGAAGATTATTAAGTGTTATTTTGGGAGTTTTTGGCGGGATCTTGGAATGTCTTGTAGTGGATTTTAGATCTCATTCATAGACTTGTGTTATTTGACAATATATTTTGTAAAATTGGTGGTGTAATATAGTTTGGTTCTTGTGTTCAAGTGAAGTTGATGACTGAATTCTGACTTTTCACAACCACTCCCTAGAAAATTCTAACAAGATGATCACCATCTTGTTAGAACATTGAAATGAACACAAGAAAATTGAAATATTATTACCTAATTGATAATGACAGTAACACTCTACTAGAAGATTGGTTGCCAAAAATAAAAAAAACAAGTATCTGGGGTCACGGCAGTACCCAACCCCAACCCCCCCCC
>MU159191.1:88872-186656 GCA_015888305.1 Antheraea pernyi
CCCCCCCGCCAAGTCGAGCAAAAAAGCGGTGTGGCCGTACCATCCTTTTCTCGAAGCAATTCAGGTCAGGCCATTTTTGACCTCCTATAACTTCGTTGTGGACAAGTAGGCATTGTGTAAACACAGTATATTTCAAATTTCTTTGAAATTAACACCCTTGAGCTAGTTGCCAAAGTAAAATGGCTGAGTGCCTTAAGCGCTCGCCTTAGTAGTCCGGTGAAGCTGTTAAGACCTTGCTTGGTCAATAGCGTAGTCAGTTCGAAAAAAAAAATTGAAATTAAACCAGTAGTTTAAGAATTATAACTAGTCAAAATTTCTTAATTTCGTCACTCACTCACTGACCGATCATCGAAACTCTAAGGCACTTCTAGTAGACAGAAGCTCAATCAAGAAGTGAATCTATTTTATTTACAACATAAAATATTAATATGGTCACTATAACATGTTGTTACGTTAGCTAATTACGTAATATCTTAAGACAGAAGGTCCCTTAAGTAGGGAACTTTTTACGGTAGAATTGAGTTGAGAGTTTTGTTTTTGATCGCATTATTTTTTTCCAGTACTGAGCCGATAATACCACACGGTCTGTCTGTGGTAATGACAGCGCCGGCAGTGTTTCGGTTCACGTCGGGTAGTGACCCTGACAAACATCTGGAGGCCGCCAGCTTGTTGGGAACCGATGTGACAAACGCGAAACGCGAAGATGCTGGCAAGATACTGTCCGACACCATCCTCAAGTATATGGAGAAGATGAAAATAGAGAATGGATTGAAAGCATTGGGTTATACGGGCGGCGACGTGCCTCACTTAGTGAAGGGGGCATTACCTCAGGTACTGTTTAAATATCCAGTTTAAAAAACCAGTTTAAATATCTACTTTTCTCTCTTACTTAAGTAGCGTCATCATTAAAAATACAATAACTTTTGATAGAATGAACCAATTTTAATGAAACAAAAACTAAATATTACTCGAGGATATTCTTTACGATTTTCTTACTAAGGTTTTATCGTGAAAGCAGGTTTTTAGCAGTGATCCAAACATACAAACAGACAGACAGGTGAAGGTGGTAGAGCTACGTTGAAGCTATTACTGATTTTAGCATAAATGGGTCGGCTCACCCGGTATAGTATCACCCTCACATAGAAATCCGACGTGAAGTAACAGTGCTTGTATTGTTGCGTTTCGTTCGGTCAGTGAGAACGCCGGAGGCCCACCTCCCCTTCCCTCTCATCACCCCTCCCACTCCCCCACCCCGTCCCCCCAAACACAGGCTGCCAACGCACTTGCGACTCTCCTGATGTTGAAAGTGTCTATGGACGGTGGTGATCACTTAACATCAGGTGAACCCCCTGTTCGTTTGCCTTCTATGATATATAAAAAAAGCTCCCACTCGGCTGCAAGAATTCGGACCTGCGTCCATCGACGCGGTGTCCTGACGCGCCATCCGTCGTCCATCACCAAGCCACTGGCGCTTTACTATAAATATGCGCTTCTATTTACGCTATATATTATAGTAGTCCGGTGAAGCTGTTAAGGCCTTGCTAGGCGAATAGCGTAGTCATTTTGAGAAAAAAAAACGCAATCTATATACGCAATGTAATCGCCTATATACGAAAGGTTCGGTATTTACAACTTAATGTGACTTTTTGGCGGGAAATTGGAATGCCATGAAGTGGGCTTTATATTTTATCTATAATCTTGTGTTATTTGGCTCTATAGTGTGTAATGTTGGTGGTGCTTTACGTAATATAGATTGGTTATTGTGCACAAGTGGATCGGAAATAATACCACGGACCATGGATTCTGACTTGACACAAAAACTCCCAGGAAAGTTCTAACAAGATGGCCACCATCTTGTTAGTTCATTGAAATTATATCAAGAAATTTGTAATACTGTTGTTACTCACTTGACAATGACAGTAATAGTCTACTAGAAGACTGGTTGCCAAAAATAAAATAGAAGAGACAACTTTAATAGACTTAAGTTGATGTATGTCACAGCCGCAATTAGTTAAATGAAATCAAATGGAACTCTTTATTTGCCTAATAAATATCTTATATTAAACTAGGTTTTACTTGCGGCTTGGCTTGCATTAATATGAAGTTGACCTATCCGTTGGAAAACAGAATTTTTTTCTGGATGTAAGAGTACCCTATCTATTGGTATAAAAATCACTTGAGTAGTTGAAAGAAAACTCGTAAAAGCGTTAAAAAACAAAATCATATTATAATATCAGTTAGGTAGTTCTAGAGTATTAAAAATAATTCTTTTTTTTTTCCAGGATCGTTTATTAAAAATCGCCCCCGTGTCGCAAACTGAAGAAGATCTATCAAAACTATTGGAGGATTCATTAACAATTTACTGAGTTTATGATATATCATATTTACCATATTTTACAAACTGTAATGATTTAAATACATGAATTATTTTGTAAATATGTTGTCAAAATCATATTTTTGATATATCTTTTTATTAAATGTTGATTTTATAGAGTTGGATTTCATTACTTATATACTAATAGATCACCCGCAGCTTCAAGAAACTGCGAAAAATAAATAAAACAACGTAGTGTTTAATTTTAATAATTTTAAGTACATAAAATAAACCTATCAACTAATTTGTAAAATATATAATATGTATAATCTTAAATTAATTTGTTTGTAATTTGACTTCGATTTGTTACTTTAATAAATCAAAAAGCGCTAGAACGTTGTTCGAGAGTGTTCGTTTAAAGGCACTGTACTACGAAATGTTTGTTAATTATGTATGTATTCAGCTGTGACTAGCGCTTGCATTCTATCACTTACTGCTTATGTAAGAGTTAACGCAGTTGTTAGTTTAGTGTTTTAACCTTAACGTTAGGGTATCGTACGTATGACTCACACAGCTTCTGGTACAATATGGCTGTGATGAAACGGACTGCTTTCATACGACATGTTCGACGCTTTCACAGTTACGTTGTGAAGGGGCGTGTAGCGATTCAGCTTCGGTGTAGCGGGGCCCGTCAGGTCCTCCGACAGCTGCTGGTACACCAAACCACAATCCTTCTTTGTGCGACCTGGTTGGCTCATGGCAGCAATTATGGCACTGTTGTATCTCATCTGCTTAGTCTTCTTACTGCACATCATCATAACGACTTTTCCGATCACAATCAATAGCAGCAAAATGCCAAGAATGGCAATCGAAATTGGCCACAGATATTCATAGCGGCCATGTTCTTCATCTTTGGTCGATGCTTCGCTGTACACGTACGACTCCGAGTCATCGTACATATTGTCGTTATTCAATAACTTGATATCGATCAGGACTTTGTCCGTTGGTACTAAGGGTAAGATTTCAGGTGCATCGGTTTTAGGTAGAGGTTTTTCTAATAGTTTTACTTTAAGATTAATGTCATCCTCGTTTTCTTCAAAATCTTCGTCGGAATCATCTTCCTCCTCATCGTCATCATCATCGTCAGCCAACTCGTCAGCATCAGCGTCGGCATCATCTCTTTCACCCATTATCGTATCAGCATCAGTGTCAGTATCATCTCTTTCATCGACTATCGTATCGGCGTTTAGTTTATTTTCTGTAGGGGTCTTAGCATCGTCTGCGATTTTACCATCGTCCAAGGGGTCTTTCACGTCAAAGTTATCTTCGACATCTTTGTGGATTGTTTCCCAAATTTCTTCATCGGAGACAGCTGAAAGTGGCTCAACAGGATGTGGTAGTGCTGTTCCACACGTTTTACGAGTGAGGAATTCCCAGCTATATGCCTCATCATCATCTTTACCGTCTCTGGCCAAGTTAGCAATACTCGCTGCATTACCGCTAGGAGAGACTTTACGGCTACTTAACCAAGACATGAGATTTTCAAAGTCGCGGCTACACGCAAGCTGGTTGTTAGTAATATCGAGAGTGCGTAATTTGTTTAAGTGGTCTAGTTCAGATTGCTTGATCTCTGTGATTCTGTTATGCGAAACATTCAGGAAGGTTAAGTTACTGAGGACTGTGGCCGTTTGATTCTTCTCTGCCTTCCATAGAGAGGTCAGTTCAGCGTGGCTCATATCTAGCCAAGTCATAACGGGTGTGTGCATGAAAATTTCAACGGATAGAACTTTCAGTGGATTGCCTTGAAGATTCAATTTACCGAGTTCATTATTTTTCTCGAAGATCTTTGGTTCTAGGGTAGTAAGCAAATTGTTGGCGAGGTTGATTTCGACGAGTTTAGGACAAGGTGTAAATACTTTACTGCTTATGGTTTTTATGTTATTACCGGATAGATTAATAACGGACAAAGCAGAAAAAGTCTTCAAAGAATTGTCAAAGATTTCTTCCAAACCACAGTTAGATGCATCGAATAAATAAATGTTGAACTGATCTGCAGAGCACATGAATCCTTCCGCCGGAAGATGTTTTAGTCTAGGATTGTTCGAAATTTTGAATATATCTAATTCAATATTCTCTTTAATTAGAATGTCTGAAATAAAGTCCAAGTTGTTATAGGAAAGGTCCAAATAATTCAGTTCGATGAGCTTATGGAATGCTTGATTGTGAATCTTTTCAATACTATTTCCGCTAAGGTTCAAATTAGCAATATATGTCATTCCGTTGAACATAGAAGGTCCAACAAACTGAATGTTGGTTTGGCCAGCGTTAAGTGTGAGCAAGTCTGAAATTTGTAATCCATATACAGTGTCGATGGGGTTCTTAAGAATGTGAAGCGTGGCTAATTCTGTATTCTCTGAGAAAATGTCTTCAGACAAAGACTTAATATTATTGTCGCTAAGGTCAAGCTCCTCCAGGTCGAGAAGTTTCTTGAAAGTATCAGGATCCATGTCGGACAAATTATTTCCAGCAATATTTAAATACATAAGCCCAGGTGTATATTTGAAAGTGTTTGCTGTAACGTACTGCATGTTACAGTATGATATGTCGAGCTCTTGGACAGAAGATGCATTTAAGAAATATTCGTCAGATCCTGGTGCGGGGAACTTGAGAGGGTTGTTTGAAAGTGTCAGGAGCAACAACTTCTTGTTGTTTGCGAACGTCTCTGGGTGCAAACTTTTTATTTTGTTGTTCGACAAGTTGACAGCATAAAGTTCATGTAGTCCGCGGAAAGCATTCGCACCTATGAAATCGATTGAGCTGTTTACAATTTTTACTGTAGCGACTTGGTGAAGACCAAGCTTTTTGAATATGAAGTTCTCTAGTTGTATTGGGTACCTAGGGTCAGCGTTTTCAATCACGAGGTCTGTGATGTCATCACCAAATTTCTGCGTGCCGATTTCGAGGCGATTGCACTTGGCTATCTTGTATCCTTGAGATACAGTGCATATGCAGTCCCTTGGGCACGGCTTGTCTTCGTTGAAGAGCACTTCTTGGACATCCCCAGCAGAATCGTAGTCATCATCCTGATATAAGAAGTTTTCAACGTCTACACTGTCCTTCTTGGCAGTCTTGTTAACGGGCTCGCTGAGTGCAAGCGCACACGCTGCCAGGAGCAGTAGTAACTCCCGGAACCTCGCTCCCATGTCGTAGTGAACTCTGAAACGATAAACAATTCGGTAAGTATGGAAAAGTGGAAGCGGTTACATCAGTTACGAAATTTTCTCGAAACACGAGCCCAGTCACGTTCCTATCGAATAACATTAACAATAGCAAACAATGGTATAACCCATATTTCTTTTTGTACTTCGCGTGAACTAACAAACAACATGCCTAACATAACATGTTGTGCATGAAACAATGCAAAACAAATTTCATGAAATATTTTGATTTTGTAATAAAGATTTCAAAATAATTTATAAAACATAACAGTTCGCGGAGTTCATTTACTATATAACAGAGTATGATATCATTTAATTATAAATAATAGATATAGTTCAACGGCTATTTTAATCTTGAATACAATTACATTAAAATAATATCGACTACCTACATAATACGTATAGACAACAGATGTTGCTGGCATTGTTCTAGTGTAATCTTATCTACGTATTGTCCATCTGTCGGTCTGTTGCCGTAACTTCATCAGACATGTGATATGAAACCTTTTGTTTAAAATGCTCTAAATAGATAAAACTATATTTTTCCGTAGGACTAGAATTTAAAGCGATTATCTGTTAATGTAGGTGTTATAGCGTGTCAAATTTTATAATATATTTAGTTTATTTAAAAAGTTTTAGGAGCATTAACTGAATTTTAATCCTATATTTTATAATCGTATACAATACATATATATTAATTACGTATCCTGAAACGAGTGGAAATTAACCTAATAATGTTAACTTTATGTTCTATGTTATATAAGCAGACATAAAATAATACGAAAGTTGAATATGTAAAAACACTGGTATCGAAAGGATTTTTTTTTTAATATCTTTAAGTTTGAATATTAATAATTCTGCAAATAAAAAAAACACTGGTCTACCTCAAATTTAAACCAATCAATGTAAGAATGAATAATAAAGTTATTTTTACCGGGTGACCTTACAATAAACTGAATTTCCTTCAAATGATTTTGCAATGCTGTCGCAGACGCACCATCTTTGCTTGCATGATAATTAGTAATGTAAAGTTACATATAAATTCATATGAGAAAACGCAAAATAATATTTAACGTAACAAAGTAACTTACATATGTATAGAGTTTCTATATCTATCGAGACCTGGATTATACAATATAAGGCAATTATTATAGAAAGTCAAAGAACTTTCACGCGACACAATAAACGCCACCCGGCTACACACTAAACGTTATTGACTTCACGAATGTTTGTCACAGAATGAAGGGCGCTGATATTCGTCGGCTGATAATTACGCGAACACAAAAGGTAATACCACGGGTTTATTTGTGTAGACATGTTTACAACGTACACACACGTATATAAATGTATAAATCCAGTATAAGGTAGGTATGTATTCAATTCATTTTATTGAACGTTAAAAACCGGAATCACGGATCACGAGTTAAATCGCGCATTTGTTAGTTTACAGTTAGTTTAGGTTATATCGAATGAATGTCGAATTGAATATACGAACAGCATACATCTTTTTTCTAAATATAAGTTGTATTTTATGTACTTATCTTATATAGTATCCTACAATCGACAACGTAATCAACTGCCATATCAAACATTATAATCCGTCGAACTGATCAAGTGAGACTAATGGACAAACATTGAAAGAAATGCGTTCTCTTATTTGTATACAAATTATAATTCAACTAGCGGGCCTGGCAGACGTTGTCCCGCCCTGATTATACAAAAATCCTTGACAAATGATATACCAAAACGTTCCTCATGAATCACTTTATCCGCTGGTGAAAACCGTTTGAAAATCCGTTCAGTAGTTTTTGAGTTTATCGCGAACAGACAGACATACAGACGCGGTAGGGGACTTTGTTTTATACTATGTAATTATATCAATACTATACGATATACATCGTACAATCAAAGCATTAAAAAAGTGTAGTACGGAAGGGCGGGCATACTATTCATTATTGTGGTACTCATAAGTATAGTAAGCACTTCAAACCTTATTAAGACTTCCTGACATAATATACTATAGATAGACATAGAAAACAAAACGCAATTTTAACTAAATTATCTACTGCATGGGTGCTATATCTAAATGATTTCATATTTTTTATTGTAATGTCGACATTTACTTCTAATTTTATAGATGTCTTTGAATTCGCACATAACGATCAAAGGATGTATTTACTTGGATAATCACGACACTTGATGAGTATATTAGTATAAGAGTGAAAATTTTTCAATAAATATTCTTAAAATTTTGTACACATCTAAAGGAAAAACAGAGATGTAACAGATGAAGATAAGTGTTTGCAAAGTTACTTTAACTTAAAAATTGTTGATCAACCTGAACTTCATTATTAATAAATTAGTCTAATTTTATGTAATTTCTTTTTAGAATGAAATCTTTATATCATTATACTATATAAGTCAGTTTCATACCAATTCAAAATAATACTGAAGGTTTATTTAAAATCAATTGAAGACTAAAGGATTTTATTAACGCACCCTCATGTATTAGGTGTGATACAACCCCAAAGCCGAGGTGTGCCGCGCACCCTTGAGCTTGTTGTCAAAATAAAATCGGCTGAGTGCCTTAAGCGCTCGCCTTAGTAGTCCGGTGAAGTTGTTAAGACCTTGCTTGGTCAATAGCGTAGTCAGTTCGAAAAAAAAAAGTGATACAACGTATTCACTTGAAGACCGTCTGTTTATGACAAATATAATGGTGACTTCACGTCTGCATTAGACTATTTATCACCTACATATTTCTTGAAGACTAATCAGAAAACTAATTATAAATGAAATATCGGAAAAACTTGAATACGTATCTCAAAACAAAAGGTGAAGACCGCTCCCACTATGTACTTACATCAAATTGTATAGTGTAGATATGCAGTTACCTCCACAATACTGCTAACTTATTGGTGGATCCGTGATAAGATAAGATATCACGACTAACGGTGCTTCACATGACAAACAAACTGTTTGAAACTATTTTTAATGAGAGAGATATTCTTTAAAACGACGACAACAAAATCAGGTAGATGATACTGGAATGATTTGAGCGTGATGTATACATAGAAACCGATTATTTAAACAATTTAAACAACGTTGTTTATAGCTTACTAGCAATTCTCAGCGGCTTCGCACGCGTTTCTATTTGACCATTATTTTATATCTATAGGTATACCTATATTAGAATAAGTGACTGGCGGTAAAATGACGCGTTTTGATACAATTTCATTTTTTTTTCTACCACCACTTTGGGTTGAATTTTCAAAAATATTTTCTTGTATTATTTTAATATTTAGATTATTATTATAAACATATCATATTAATAAGAGGGGAAAAATTCCAAAATAAAAATAACATATTGACAATTTCGAATTCCGAGAAAACGCAATTTATTCCAAATGGTTTTTGTTACATTATTCGTGTTTCTAACGTATGTACGTTTTGATCTATACTATGAGAACTATTTTTAATATTCCAAGTTTCTTTAAGATATTTTCCTATCTCGACAATACAATGAATTAGATGCAAATTAGTATAGCAATGATGTCCTATTGATAGCATATTTGGACGATCCAGTCGATCAACGTAGGTCCGAGATTTGCATATGAACCGAAGTTTTCGGTGAAGGATAACATTATCATGATACAGCATTATAAAGCAACTGCCACCCTCAAGTAGACAATCAGTCTCCAACCATCTATAAGTGTTCCGGCCGCTACACCTAAGAACTATTTTTCTAGGTTTATCCCGTTATTTAGACTACGTCGCCATTGACCGTTGTCATATGTCGATGCTTGAAATACGATCTACTTAACTAGGTGGTTTAACATATCTACATTTTATCTAACCAATAACCATTCGATCGAAACGACTTTCACGAAATATCTTCATAGGATAACATTGGTATATATATGCGTCCTTAAAATGTTGCACTAATCCATAATTCTCTAATTTAAAATGACATAGTGAAATAAGTTATGAGTAAATACCTATACTTATTGACTTTGAGTATTCATTTGACATCGTCATTTTCGTTGAATTCCTCTTACACGTTTTACATTATAATACATTTGGCAGCATCGAACAGCAAGGTATATACAATAATTTCAACTTTGTTATCCTCATACTTGCGGTGATGAGTTATAAGTATTTACGATTAATGCCAGACATACAAAACAGTTTTCAGGTTACATTTTATCTACCTACTTAGCAAATAAATATATATATATGTTTAATATTGAGTTTAAATTCTCCGTTGAAGCACACCTACGCGAAAGGTGTTTTATAAACACCTGTGGTGTAATTTATTCAAAGCCGTCATAAAATATATTACTGATAACGTTACCGTCGAAAATAATTTAATATTTTAAAGAACTGCTTGAAAAGAGATAATGTACGATTTCTCTTATTTAATCGATTGTAATTTTAATTCAAACTATATGATTTCAGCGACTTCTTTCCTTGTAGCTGGTTGCATTCGTTGTTAAGACAACTTTCTAATAAGTAGAAGTGCGTGTATTATTTGGATTAATAATTAATAATGGGCTATTTTAATATGTACGTTGTAAATTTTGACGTTACTAAGTTAACTTATGTGTCTACTTCATTTAACAAAATTAAATTGCCTATAATAAATTTTAAAAAATCGCCTTTGTCTAGTGGCCTGACTGGTGGAATATTATTTCCATGTCCGCAGGTTCGACCCCCGGCATGTTCCAACGAGTTTCTCGGAATTTGCGTACATTTACTAATTCAGTGGGTGTCTTAAAGGCTGATGATGATGATATTAAATTTTACATTTATTGTGTAAAATTTCTGGAAAAGCGTAATGATATAAATACCTAGGCTCTGAAAAGACTAGACTACCGAGATTAAACTTTAATTATATTTAAATGTGTATTCTATTAACATTTTAACATAATTAACGTTTAAGGTAGTCCGGTGAAGTTGTTAAGATCTTGCTAGGTCAATAGCGTAGTCAGTTCGAAAAAAAAACAAAGTTATTATTTTGATGTTCTTTTATGTGTAATTCACATTTGCTGGATATTGAAGTACACTAAATTGTTACTACTCAGTAAGTTGGAGCATGACAAAATTTCAAAATTCTGCAAACTGCAACGTATACAGTTTACATACTTCAACATATGTATGAGGATATGTAAAATACGGTAAATGTTATAACATATTAACGTGTAGAAGATAGTATATGTTATTGCGTTATACTATATGTACTTTATATATACGATAGCATATTTATCCACATATCGATAGAGAAGATAATATCTACGTGTCAAGACAGGGGCAGATAAACACTTTTCTCACAATCGTTGCAGTCATAACAGAAAACTTCAAGAATAATTTATGAACTCATCAATCATCAGACCAAGCACTGCATCATAAAGATAAGATGGGAATGTACGTGTACAATGTATTTATAATCTTCGATTTCTAACGCGGTAGAGGAATCACTATGGTAATATCTTGTATGTATTATGATCGTATGTTTCAAGAATGTACATCAAATTGGAAAGAGTTTTAGTCTTAATTCGAGATTGGGAGAAAACACGAAATTAGAAATCATGTCAAATTGGCATGCGAATAAAAATAATACTAGTACAATAGTTACAGTAAATAAGAACATACCTACACTTAATTCGAAAGAGTTTTAAATTGTGAGAAAAAAAACATTAGAAATGGCGACAAATCTGCAACCCTATAAAAATAGTTATACATTTCATTGCCTCTATGGAGAGATCAGCTCATATCGTAACTGTCAACACTATTTGACAGCTTTAAAAAATATTTTCCCTGTATTGTGACAAGGCGTGATTGACGCATTTGCCAGTGTCTTGTTTTAAGTTAAATAAATTACAATCCGTTTTTCAATATACTTGATTAAGTCAAGACATTATTAAACACTATTGTTGTTGTTTTTAATTAACTTGAAAACGTTCATTGTAGAGCACTTATATTAAATTTGCGCTTTCATGAATTTTAAATATTATCAAGGTGTAAACAACACAATTCTAAAAAAAAGTAAACTCCAAAAAAATCTAGTCTAGAAAAATGCACCAGAACAGAACGTCTATGACCATAGTTGATTCATTCATTCATAGACCATTTGTTCACAGATGGGCTAAGTTGTTAAAGATTATATGTACATACAAGTTAATAACTTTGATTGTGTGGATTAAGAACGTAATTTGTAAATATTACTAAAACATGATGTATACCTTTAACATAGGCTAAGTTTTACTAACAAAAAAATGGATGTAATATCTGATTAAAATATTATTTTTTTATTATTGTAACTCGGGAAAATGACTGCACTGCGCCTTATGGTAAGCACAGTACAATCCAGAAACAATGACGACCATCGAGTGGCACACTATCCATCGCCGGTCGCCGCTGTCTTACCGACCAGCGAAAAGCTGGATATGTACAGGCTGATCCCGAAACGCGACACGCGGAAGCGAATCACTATGACGGGCTTTTTCGCCATATACATGATGGTTGCGACCCAGCCGGGCTGTAAAACCCTACCATCCCGCTTTCGCCATTGCCTCGTTCGTTATTCAGCAGAGTGTACCACGTGCAGGTGAGGTTGGCTTGCGTGTCTCAAGTCTTATGATGTTATTCGACACCCCTTACACTCCGAACTTCATAGATTCGTAGGTGGTACAGCCATGCTGAATCTATTACTGCTTTAAGCATGAATGGGTACTACGACGGAATAGTAGCACCCGACCCACAGAAAACCGACGTGAAGTAACAGCGCTTGCATTGTTGCGTTTCGTTCGGTCAGTGAGAGCGCCTGGATACCCACATCCCCTCCCCAAACACAGGCTGGCAACGCACTTGCGACTCCTCTGGTTTTGCAAGTGTCTATGGACGGAGATGATCACTTAACCTCAGGATTACTCAAGATTTCTTCGACCATCTCGCCTAATGTTAAAAATAACAATCTGGCTTAAGATTCTAGGTCTAAGGTTATTTACATATACCATTTGGTTTACTTGTACGCTCTGTTATTCATTGTACTATGTAGACAACTGCCTTGTTGCTGAACGATACAATAAGTATATTCTTCTATATATCATACTAACGTTAGCGAATAACATATCACACACACGCAGATACAAATCACACCTTGTTATTTCAATATAAGATGAATTGAATAAATCCGTAATGAACCATGTCCTTGACGTGTTATTGGCAGTTATTTTTTCAACGTAAACAACTCACCCCAAGCCACGCAACCAGTTATTTGATTCGAGTTAGACATTCTTCCTGAATTTAAACGCTATATAAAATAATATAATACAGTAATTTGACTGATATAATGGTATTTGAATTGTTTAAAGTAGTTCATTACGTTTATTGATACTTAAACGCTTAATTACATGTAAATATGATAATGAAATAATAAACTTAAGTATCGTTGTTTATATTTAACACGGAAATTTTATTATTCTTATATACTTACCATTATAAAAGTGTTTACAATAAGCTGATTGTGATTATTTGTATAGTGTTTGAATTTTCGAAATCTAATCATTGACATATTAAAACCCAAGACATACAGTCTCTAATAAAAGTAGCGCTCAAAACCGTCCCGCAAAAACTCCCCAATATACATACGTGGTTATAGTTATGCGATAAAATTATGATTTTGCAAATTCGACCTTACCAGAATGATTTAAAGTTGTTTTTACAAGGACGCAAGCGATAATATAATCCAAAATTATGCACTCATTTTTGTGTGGCGGCTGTGAGGCGTTAAGTATATCAATGAATGTAATCCATAAGGATAGGTAAAACAATTCTTTGCTATTTTCGCTTAGGTTTGTTAACCGATTTTCTTTTTTTTGTTTAGTATCAATAAATAGTTTTTTTTCATGCCATTGAAGAAATTGGTTAAGTCGCAGTAAGGAGAAATAAAGATAATAAATACTACCTCATATTATGGTCGAATTTCGGTCACTGGAAGAACACTAGTAATAAATTAATCAGTCGTTACTGGAAAGTCCATATTCTGGTATTATTATTAACTATTTATTTAGATTATTATACTTCCATTATACATATAAATATAAATAAAGTTTAAATTATTTGTTCGGCACAATTTCTGGAACGGCTAATTCGATTCTGATGAGATTTCTAATGGCAGATAAGGAACTATTAAAAGTACTGAATGTGCAATATATCGGTTCGTTTTTCCATACAAATTAAGCAAAATTGATAAAATGTAATAGAAGTCGCTTAAAAGCGATAAAAAAGTTGTAGTGGTCAAGCATAAGTACAATTTAAAAAATAAAAGACAGACGACAATTCATTCGGATACCCCACGAAACAAAAATACTATTTACAAAGGAACGAAGTCGCGGGCAAATCGGTATCATATTTTCATACACCTGTGCCTTAAGACTGTGAATATTAAACATTTAGCTAGATATATGATTTATTTTGCATACAATCGACGATGGAGGGCGTTAATGACGGCACGGGGCGTGCAAAAATGCATATAGGGAGTAACTGGAACGACGTACGATATAACAATGTAATGAGGATCTATAATCCTGTCGGATGACCTATTTTGATATTCATGATTCACCTTCAATGCAAATTGGTTATGCACCTTATAGAGTGTTAGATTCTAATCGACGTCAATGGTCAATCTATACTAATATTATAAAGCTGAAGAGTTTCGTTTGCTTGAACGCACTAACCTCAGGAACTATGGGTCCGATTTGAAAAATTATTTTAGTTTTAGATAGCTCATTTATCGAAGAAGGCTATATATCATCACGATAAGATCAATAGAAGCGGACCACTAATGAAGAATGTTTCAAAATCGAATACGTATTATTTAAAAATATTTCCACCTTCTATGTAAACGAAATCGCGAGTTAATGGTAGCACAAAGTCACTACCACGAGGACAAGATCGCAGACAGAAGCCAGTTTATTCATAAACTTCAACCAGCGGCTGCGTTCACATTGCAGATGCTCGAAATACCCAACGTAGATATTAATTGAGTTTTATTGTATTCAAATGACCCCTTTATTAATATACTAGCTGATACCCGCGACTTCCTCTGCGTCGTTCAATTGTTTTGCTATATCTTAAAGGTATTATTAGGTAGCGATTTCGACGAAAGCTCCCAGGCGCCTTGACTTTTTCTGCCATTTCCGACAACTATCGTTTATATTTCAACCAATTTCAAAAAAATCTTGACAAATTACATAACTGAACCTTCCTCGTGGAGCACTCTATCCGTTAATTAAAATGAAACGTGTGCAAATCCGTTCAATAGATTTTGAGTTTGGAAAACTTTGTTTTATAATATGGTAGTGATTTATCGCAATCGCTTAAACCACTTTAAAGCGACATTTGCGTTGACTTTTCATTTTCTGTTTTCTTTTATGTAGTTTATCCGCGACGTACATGTCATAGTTTGAGCGCGAACACTATACACATTGTGAAAACCAAGATAATATATATTGACTTGTTTAGATGCCTCATGCTACACGAATAGTGCATTGTACCATTTACCTACTTTGTATAATTAACCGTGATACTATAGGTCAGCGTGACGATGACGAATCTATTCCTAGAAATTCTTCGATTGACGGACGTCATTCTTGTAACCATAATATAATCACTACGATGTACCTGAAAAATCGACTTTTTTTGTCTTCAAATGATCCTGAAATTTTATTAGAGAATACTAAAACAAAGACTCTGTCCAAATCCGAGCCCTTAATATTGATAATGGTAAGTCGCGAGTCGAATTTTACTATTTCTCATTTCATTAAAACAAGATGTTTTTTAACGTTATTTTTTTTTACTCAGCCTTTTATATTCATGGAAAAATCAACTTACATTCTTATAGGAAATTGAAGGCCCTGCAAAAAAGGTGCCTTATGATTTTTTTGATAAATCCGGTGCCGTAAAAGTTATTCCAGGTTAAAGTTAGGTATTTAATGAAATTTGAAATTTTTCTTCTTTTGTTATTATAATTCAATGTTAAATATTCGGATTTTGACAGTCTCTTTTTCTTTTGTTTGACAAAATTTCAGGATCATTTGAAGAAAAAATATCGATTGTTCTGGTATACCCTAATAATCATTTTTCAGAGATAAAATAACGAGAAAAATACAAATAAAACTGTAAAGTAGCTGCTATTAAAGCCTAAAATATAAAAATAAAACTTGTACTGAAACGTATAAAATCAATGACTTTATCTAATTCTAAATAATAAATAAAAATATAATACTTATATTTTAATTATAAATCATTACATAGTATAAAACAAAGTCCCCTACTTCATCTGTCTGTCTATCTGTTTGCGACGAAACTCAGAAACTAGTCAACGGATTTTCATGCGTTTTTTTTTCGAACTGACTATGCTATTGACCTAGCAAGGTCTTAACAGCTTCACCGGACTACCGATTTTCATGCGGTTTTCACCAGTAGATAGCGTAATTCACGGGGAACATTTAGGTTAATTTATGTAGGTTTTTTTTTATTATCAGGGCGGGATAGCGTCCGCCGGGCCCGCTAGTATTTTACTTACGTGTGTATTCTTTCGTGTGATATTTTCACTTTGACTATATTACTAAAACCAAATCAACATAATGAGATACAAATTAATCACCTTGACATTAAGAAAATACGACTAAAATAATAATTATTACCATTATGTAACCTAGACATTTATTAAAAGAAACGACATATAATTTAAACAAAATCGGTTTATGGCATTTTACTTCAAGTATATAAACTGTCCGTTGTGATATTATACATTTGGGTATGTAAAATAAATAAAAAATAAAAATTATAAGCGTGAGTTTAGATATTATATAATCATTTGATCTTCTGTCTCCATAGTGTAAAGTCACTTTTCAACTAAATCCCGACAGAACCAACAAATTATTAAATTTAAATAAATAACAATATTTGCTAATGGAAGCCGATTTATGTTATTGCATATATTAAAACATAAAAATCCTGTTTAACATTTGATTAAATTCTTTTTAAATTATATTATATAAAATAAATTTGATGGTCCTCACCTCAGAGCTTGTTCAGCCACTTGGTATCGTCTGGATTAGAATCTGTAAATAAATAAAAGTAACAATAAGTATTTATTTATGTGTATTTACACATTTACATATAATTTAACAACTCGATATCTAAAATTCTCAACAAACAAACGAATTATGAATAGAACCAATTGGTGGTCGCTCTGTGGTCGAAATTAAACCACAATAACGGAGTATAACATTTTTTTTTCATCGAATATTGTACATAGATGTGTTTTATTACTTTCTCTAAATAGTGAAAACCTTAACCCCTCAGCTGATTTTTAGAGACTAAGATCTCAAAATGGAGAATAATATTTTTAATTATGGAATAAAGGTTTCGACTTGAGCATGGTATGTGAAATAAAACTGTTTCCAACATTGATAACAACAAAACTCGTCAACAGTTACCAAACAAAAGAAAAATAAATAAAATCGACTGAGAAACAAAGGACAAAGAGATAATAACCCATTTATCTTAGCCTATCTATACATAAAAGATATGCCAATGAAAGTGCCGTTCTTCTATTGTACTGAAGAAATGAAATCAGTAGCAATGAGTTATAAAAATATATGTAGGTTAAACACTATGATCACAAGACGGGATAAAAGTAAAAGCTTCAATGAAACAGATGGCACGGGTCACTGGCCAAATGATGAATATGCCCCCGCCAGTGTTCACGTTCCAATTGCTATATCGATTCTGCATTCGAATTATATCGATAATCAAGTACATTACTTGTGGAAATCGATTCATCGTCGCGGCAAAGTTTTGAGGTTCTCATAGGGTTGACTCGCAACGTATTTTAGAATATTATAATATAGATTTAGTTATTGTGATTGTATGAGATGTTTTTACTTTAATGGAATGATTTTTGTGAAAGTGACATCATAAAGTAATTTTGCGAAATTGTGACGTAAAAGGTGAAGAATCTCAACTGCAAATTTGATATAAAAAACAAGCTATGCCTGCGGCTTTGTTTATGTGATCTACACTAAACTTGTTAAGATATTTTTACCTTCATTATCATTACATAGTATAAAACAAAGTCCCCTACCGCGTCTGTCTGTCTGTCTGTTCGCGATAAACTCAAAAACTACCGAACGGATTTTCATGCGGTTTTCACCAGTGGATAAAGTGATTAATGTGGAACGTTTTAGTATATAATTTGTCACGGTTTTTTTTAAATAATCGGGGCGGGACAACGTCTGCCGGGACCGCTAGTTTATAATATGTAAAACAAATATTGCAGCAATTACTTATAACCTCCTAACTTGTTCCGGTATTACATAATCTAACAAGAATATACTAGAACCTCGCCTTAAAATAAAACCATTATAGAAGAGAAGTGTAAATTTAATCAAACAGGTAAAGACACTTTATTTTTTATATTATATACGGTTAAGCGCCAACCCTAAAGAGAGGTGTGGCTAGTAAACTACTAAATACTAATACTGGTTTATGTTCTAGCCGGTCGAGCAACGTGTCGTAAGTCAGTCACATAGGAAGGAATATAAAATTAATTCTCAAGTGGCACCAGCGTAATTTTTAACAAATAAGTTGTTGATTTTACATTAAAAGATGCGTACTGAAGTACCATTAAAATTGAGAAATTGTTAACTAAAGACATATTTAAAAACATAATTAAAGTTGGATAATTTTCGGTATCATAATCATAATATATATATATATAGTACAAAACAAAGTCCTCTACCGCGTCTGTCTGTCTGTCTGTTCGCGATAAACTCACAAGACTACTGAACAGATTTTCTTGCGGTTTTCACCAATGGATAAAGTGATTCATGGGGTATATAAGTTGTCAAGGATTTTTTTATAATCAGGACGGGATAGCCTCTTCCGGGCCCGCTAGTTATTAATAAATCCAATTTATCTTTATAAAAATGGACATTTTATTAAGTATAATTTTAATTATACTATAATTTCGTATTATTCTAATTCTGTCCCAGAATGACTATAAAATAATAATTTAACAATATAGTTAATTATTTTTTTATTAATTATTTTCGTAGCATATACTATTTAACCTTTATATAATTATTACAAACATTGTGAATCTGGTTCTTATACTGATAAATGAATCATAAACTCAACAATGTATGTGTACATATCCATATCTAACTATAATTGAAGTCTATTATTAACCCGGCCTTACCTTAGAAACGGCTAAGGTAATTTTTACGAGATTTTTACGCCCAAACAGACAATTTTTCATAGTAGAAAATTCAATGACGAAACTTTAAATCGTTAAAAGGATTAAATTAGTCGAGAGTTGAATACAAAACAATGTAAAATATTATTATAGACATCTAAAATTGACATTTATTTACTCTTAAGTTATTTCGATATTATACTAATTAAAGCTGGAGGGTTTGTTTGTATAGTTGAAAGCGCTAATCTGAGGAACTACTGGTCCGATTTGAAAAAGTATTTTAGTATTAGATAGCTCATTTATCAAGAGAGGCTATAGGCTATATATCAACACACGAAAACTAATAGAAGCGGAGTACCAATGAAGAATGTTTCAAAATCGTTTTTTTTTTCCTTTTGAGAGCTTCCACTGCGGGTTAGCATTAGGCCGAAGTAACTATTCGACGCGGACGAAGTTGCAGGCAGATACTAGTATAATACAATACCAATTTATACCTAAGTTCGCAACGGTCAAAAATATTGACGCGAACCGAAGTAAATGTTATTTTATAGATAAATATGAACTTGTTGCTTAGATATATTCCCATAACACTCGTAGTAGGAACCTTATATGAACGGGCGTACCGTTAAAATATTGACTGACAGTTCAAACCCGTAGCACTACAATTTAATAACTCTTAATAAAAAATTTATCGTCACTCAATTTCTATCTGAGAACAATAAATACAAAAAAGAAAGTTTGATACCGATTCATCTGCAATAACAATGAAATTTGATTGACGTAATCAAAGAAATGTCAACGAAGGAACGAGTTATCATTTTTTTTTCCATAGATTGGTAGGTATCTATGGTCACTTTACAGCTGAAAGACGATTCTAAAATATTATGACTAATAAGATTGTTCATTATTTTAGAATTAACATTACTTACTGACCTTGTCGATTAGTTGCACGTCACCGAAAGAGTAATTTAATCGCATTACTCTGCAAATTTACGAAAATTCAACTAACATGTTCTACCTATAGCATTTTACCTTACATATATTTTACAAAGAACAATGGTTTTCCGGTGTTTAACTTCGATAATATTTAAATGAGTCGTATAAAGTTAAATCCAATAAAGTAGGTTAAACTTATAATTGGACAAATGAAAAAATATCTTAGTCATTTTTATTGTATCCATAATAGGTATGGTGAATATTTTACAATCATTTCGGGGTGACTTACACCAATTAAAGTCGACAGAGGTTACAAGAAACCTTTGTTTTTTCATATACATATTCTATTTTTTTTGTTATCATCATATATATTAATACGTGAATCCCAAACTTTGTATCCCTTTTTAAAGGAATTGCGTGAACGGATGAACGTGAAACTTGGCATAGTTAAAGTTTATATGGAGAAGTGCAGAAAGCTATTGATTTTATATAAAATGCATTAGAAGTACATTAAATTAATTAAAATATGCATTACTCGCACTACTGCTTCAATTTTACACAACATATACACACATGTACATAAAAAAGACATTTTGACATCTGTCAATAAAAGACTTCAAAAAAGGTTGTGAAGTAGGTTGCTATGCTCGACTGTATCTATTATTTTACTCTTACTTTCCAATTACCCTTTTTCATTCTACATTCAACAATGATATACAACTATTATTATAATAACTGAGTAACCATGATAAATTGATTATAGAAGTAAGTTGAGAAAAGAACCCTAACAAAGTTCAAACTTTAAAAAATCAATGAACTATGATCGAATGTCGACCAGTGGGCGCCCACTAGTCTTTTGTAATATACGATTCATAAATACTCTATATTCTTCTTAAGGTTTTTAAGTTTTTGCTATGTCACAGGCATAGAAAGTCTTGCAGTTAATTTAAGTTATGACACATTGTTCTGACAGTTTTTTAAATTCATTTTAACAATCGAGTTTAATGTCAATACTGCTTTTAACAAGACACTGGCAGATGCGTCAGTCACGCCTTGCCATAATCAAGAAAAAAAACTACTTCAATTCGTTTGTTATTTTCTTCTTAACATTAGTTGTTGTCAGGTATGGATGATAAGTATAAGATTCTTTTTTTTTAATAGTAATTTTACTGTTTGTAATTTTTGCTGTATGTATAAATTTTTATTACTATCTTTGCCATTTTTATATATTTGTATGTAAGTAATTATGTATGTATGTCTATGTGTGTATGTATATTTATTTTATATATGTATTTATTTTATTGCTATTACTTATATATATATGTATATATATTTATTTAACATTTTTTTTCTCTCGAACTGACTACGCTATTGATCTGGCAAGGTCTTTACAGCTTCACCGGACTACAAAGGCGAGCGCGTAAGGCACTCAGCCGATTTTATTTTTAGGTAACTTTATTTATCCATTTCTCTTTTTTCTATATATGCATTACCTACAAAAGTTTTTGATTGACATCAATACCGCTGGTTAGCTGGAAGAAAATGCCTCATGGCGCCAGTGTACTAACTATAAGTGCAATTTATTCATTCATTAATTCATTTTATGTAGCGTAGAACTAGATCCTTTCCCGAGCTTATTAACCTGACAACTTGACTATATAATTTTCAATGTATATTCAACGACATAAAATATACGATTTTATTATATTGAGAATGCCCATTTATAACATGGCTTAAGTGTCTCGCATATCATTGTCATATTTACAGATGCAGTACACGTTTTAAAGTAATCACACTAGTACAAAATTCGTAGCAGTACTTAGAACGATAAAATAATTAATAAAGAAGCTTGTATATTATACCTACATTAAGTTTAGTATGCAGTTGTGCCGTATGAAAATTTAATATATTCTGAAGTTGTTCTGACCCATTGAAAACTATTTGCTCATCGCTGTTGAAGACCGATGAGCTAACAGTTAAGTCAAACTTACACCCACTGCTATTTAAACTTTAAAGAAAAGCCAAGTACGAGTATAAATGTAGACTTTAACACGTTTAACTTCTCTTTTGATATATTGTTAAGTTTACAAATTGTATTCACATAAGCTAGAAGACATTTGTCAGACTGTAATGAGTAAAAATTTCGAAACATCCCAACAGCCTACTTGTTGTTTAATATGCGTTTAATGACCTATTCTTTTGAAAATTCAAAATGAGTTTTTCATGGTGGTAGTGCCACGTTGAAACTATTACTGGTTTTAGCATGAATGGGTCGGCACGTCCGGGGTAGTACCACCCTCTCATAGAAAACCGACGTGAAGTAACAGTGCTTGCATTGTTGCGTTTCGTTCGGTCAGTGAGAGCGCCGGAGGCCCACCTCCCCTCCCCTCTCCTCTCCCTCCTTCCCCTTCCCCCTAAAGGGTGGCAACGCACTTGCGACTCCTCTGGTGTTGTTAGTGTCCATGGACGGTGGTGATCACTTCACATCAGGTGACCCACCTGTTCGTTTGCCACTTATGACATAAAAAAAAAAAAAAAATGAGTAAAAAAGGTGTCATAATCATCATCAGCCTGTAAGAGACCCACTGCAGGGCCATATGCCTTTTCCCGAAGGAAGGTATGGGCGTAATCACCACGCCAGCCCACGTATTGGCGATTTCAAACTCTGAGAAATCCAGAGTTCTATATTTTTTCCACATACAGTAGTACTACAAGAACGTTTCTCAGGTTCAGGTTTCCCCGCGATGTTATCCTTCACTGTCAGCCGATAGTGTTACCGACTTAAATTAGTAAATGTACGCGAATTCTTTGGTACATGGCGGTGTTCGAACCTGTGTAAATCGAAATAATATTCCACCGGTCAAAACACTAGGCCACCACGACAAAAAGGTGTATCTCTTATAAAAATACTAATTCGAAAGTAAAAATCCATTTTGAGAGGATACCTTTATGATTCAGACTCACGAAGCACGCTACGTGAACACATAAACGTACGGTTTGTCAACGACCTAGTTTAATATGATGGATTCGATAAGGAAACATAACCCGGTCTTTAAATACCTAGAAGGCTATACTAACTATAAAACTAGACGTCTAACACTATATACTACTATGTGGGTGAATGATTTCTTTTTACGTATGACTTTTTGTCTCGATATTTATTTAACGTCGAACATAATTATGGATAAAATGTAAATTTAAAATCGCTAATGGAAATAGTATTATTTCCATTTTATAATTATAAAAGGATTCAAGTTCTTATTAATATAAATGATATTGCATAAATAATGGATACTGCGAATCACTATCTCTGTATTTTATTCTTTATTCAATTACATGTTAAGTATAATTAAATAATTAAGGAAAATTATATAAATAGGGAATATAACATACATAATTAATACATTATTTATTAAGGAATATGATATATATGATCAATACATTAATTATATAAATAAATAATAGAATACTGCCGACCACTATCACTGTATTTTATTATTTATTCAATACCATGTTATATTACTAATTAATTAAGGACAATTATATAAAAATGAAATATAACATACATGAGTACCTACCACTTTAATTATCGGTTCAGTAATCCTTGAATAATCGGTTTAACTAATGGATATATAGTATAGTTTAATAAAAAATATGTGTATGCGTGCGTATGGGAAAAAAGTAAATGTATCGTATATATTAATTATTTCTATGGTATGTTCCATTTACTGAAAGAAAATTTTCGGAAATAAAAAAAAATATGGTTAAAATAATACACGCACTTACTTCGGTACCACCATTACACATATATCTTCGTTAAATCAAATTAACAACTTTTAAATCATAATATCTATTATTACATCGAAGAGGCATGTTATTACTATTAAATCGAGTTATAAATATATATACTAAAAACCATACTTTAAAAAAATATATGTGTCAAAACGGAAACTGCATAGCGGTTACACTTCCGTCACTCAGACGTCACACAATGCATTCTGTTACCCCAGTTTTTATACTTTATCAATTTAGTATTTAACCAAAATGTTGCCTAATATCAAGTGTTATATGACCACAGATAATCTAATCGTAGACTAATTACGTTTTAAGTGTATCTGTTGAAAAAGATATGTGCTTGGTTACATATTTTTAACTTATGTTACGCGTGGCAACTATCACGCAAGCACCAAAAATGCTACCACGGTGCTATTTTTTACGTGTACGCGTATTGCTGGTGCCCAACGTTGAAGGTAACACTTTAAAAAATTACACTTCAAGCCATCGATATATAAAAACCCAAGATCGAAGAGACAAACATAGTCCCGAATAAAAGTAACGCTAAAACCATCCCCAAAATCTTACCGATATACCTAAGTAGTTATAGTTGTATTATAAAGTTATGTTTTTGCACATTCAACCTTACGCGAATTATTTATAGTTATTTTTACAAAGCAGTGTACAAATAATCCAAAGACGCGTGTGGCGAGAGACTATTTGAAATTAGCTTAGAACTCTCAATTGTGCACTCATTTTATGCGGACGGGTTTGAGACGGTGACTGTGCATCTTGGGTTTATATATATAAATGCTTCAGACACATACATCCTAACTGGATACGCCCTATCGTTATTATATTAATGTGGAGTAAGATACGTCTTCTGGTTTACTTTATGTTGATCGATGCTTCAATTTTAATTTTATTATCTATTAAATAAATTATATTAATAAACAAACTTTCAATACCTTCCTTTCGCTTCAACCGAGTGTGCGCACTGATTGTAAGTTATAACCTTGTACATTTTTGCGAACAATTTTCTCACCTGATGTTCACACAAATTATTTTGTTAATTAAAAAAAAACATTTTCTGTTGGTTACAATATAACGAGGCCGTAGTTACTCGAGGTGACAATTTTGTAATTTAGATCGAAGGAATAGGTAATAAGCGAATGTAGCTTGTAGTGAAATTTGATAATAGAAAAGAGTATGCTAGTAATTCTTTATTACGAATGTTTAGTTGATACCCATTAATTAATACATGTTAACGAGAATTTTAAGAAAAATAGACGTACAGTACGTATTTTTTCCTGTATACACGAATACGTAAGAAGCCACGGCCAAGATATAAGAATATAAAAAGGAAAAGGAGTTCTTACGGTAAAAAACAGAGTTCTTATCAAGTCGCGCGTCATGATTATTGAAAAGGATTTTCCTAATGATTCTCTGAATCTGTATGTGTCAGAGTAAAATTGCGTCAACAAAAAAAATGTAATTGCCGACGCATAATACAGGTTTTAAGCGTTGGCGGCCTTTAAGTAGAAACCCTACGAATTTATATCAGTATGATATAATTTATAAAAAAAACCGTAGCTGTCTCAAAATGTGAGTGTTGGAACCAGACAAGATTTTTAATACCTAATTGCAATTAACAAGACCACCTCCCGATCTGCGTTCTGCGAAACACGTTATCTAAGAGACAATATTTGTTACAATATCATATTACAATCGCGGCCACCTGGTTAGTTGAAATATATCATTATTAAAATAATTTATGTAAATGTATGTACGTGTAATAATACGATACGTCTGCTGAGTTCTGTTTACATTTCGGCGGACTGGAGACCTTGTTGTCATGGTCCATATTGAGTTACAATTAAATGCAGAAGGCATGGATACGTATTTTCGTTGATCTTTTTATTATTTGTAGGTTTAGCGTTTGATTAATATGGTCTAAGATGGTGAACATACTAAATCTAGAAGGGACTGGCTATCATGTTCAGTTGCCGGAATACATCAAGTTAAGAGTGGATGTAAGCCAGACGGACTTAGAATAAGCTCTCCGACCTGCTATCGTTTCATCACGATATTATCCTTCATCGAAATCTCCGATGCGGTGTTCGAATATGCTAAGCTAACTAAGCTTTTTTTTTCGAACTGACTACGCTATTGACCAAGCAAGGTCTTAACAGCTTCACCGGACTACATTATTAACTAAGCCCTCATGGCTTCAAATATTAAATACGAAGTACAGTTCATAAATAGGTACTCTAATTTTGTACCCATTTTTCAAGGTAGGAAGACCTTTTCTGATATTAACAAGTAGTATATTTAAATAATCTTTATTAAAGAGATTTGTAATTACGAGTTCAAAGTAGATATTTTTGTTCTATTTGAATATTTAAGTACATTAAAAAATATAACAAATTTTTCGGATGAAGGAAAATTGTAATAAAATTACGCCTACTAGAGAACAAATTAGAAACATGTTTTTTATGATTAAAAATATATGTAAACCATTCAAACTAGTTATTAAGCTCTCATAGATAAGAGAGCAAAGTAACGATGAAGAATTGAAAGATAACGCTGAGACAGTTTTTCTGCACAAACAAACAGGTTTACCTTAAAAGATGAATACTCCGCCTGACCTAATTGTCAAGTCCTTGTGCTTGTTGTTTGTTAATACAAAATGTGTAGCAAAATATATATAAAAAATACATCTGCCGATGCCAGGTGGTTGTGTTGGCGACAGTCGGTACATCTGTATGTACCAGACAAACCTGTTCTGTCACAGCTTTGGCACAAGCCGCGTCGGTTGCCTGCTTTTGCAACACCACACTTTGATGACGGGTTTCATTACATTTTTTTTATCAATAACTAACTTGTTGCACTTTCCACTTCGGAAAAGGCTGTTATTTTAATATATTGCCAGTTATTTCGATAGATTTCGATTTAAAATCTGAGTTAGTAAGAGTTATAATTATCAAAACTTTTTGGTCCTTTTATAAATCTTAACTAGCGTTATAAATGCGAATTTATATCATTTATCTGTTTCTTTAGATATATATTTGTTTGTTACGCTTTAACTAATCAACCGATGATCATATAATTTTGAAGACAAGTTTTTTTACTGTAATGTACGTTGTAATTGTAATTGCTCCCGACGAATAGGGCAAATCTAATATAGAAGCCGCGAGTAAACGCTAGTTAAATATATTACAATAAAACGTCCGATCTTAGAATTTTACATGAAGCAAAAAACATTCTAAGAAAACAAGTCAACGTCGTTGAAAATTTGTTACAATCTACCTTGGTACCTATGACGTCAGCTAAAACCTAATATTTACACATGCATAGTGCACGTGCATTATTGTAAATATTTGAAGCGAAGACGAGATTTAAATGTTGAGTGTATCTTAACTGGAATATTCAGTTTAATGGTTTAAAATTGATTATTTCCTTTACGCAGGGGCACTGTACCGCGTGAGATGATTTTGACGAACCTAATATACAAGCTGATGATATCATCGGGGTTACAGTTTCAATATCGCAATCAACATGAAGTGGTGCCAATGCTCGCTACCATAGAGGCTAAAATATAAAGAACTTCCACTACAGTGTACTACACTTAATCTACGTAAAGATGTTTTTGTAAATGTAACCTTTAAAAACGTTTTAACCAAAATTATTTATTAAACGTGTTAACATTTTAACATTTGTAGCTTTCTGCGCATATCAATTGTAATTCTTTAGGCAAATTATATTTTTGCATATCTACTTACATTTTGATACGTAGATTATTAACCTTGATTTCATGTCATTTTCATGTCAAAACCCTTGATCACTTTTTTTTATTTCAATCGTATGGAAATGGAAGAAAACTCAGAGGAAAAGCGCTTCACGCAATAATAATTCTACTCGGACGAAGTCGCTGATAAAAATCTGATACCTTTTCATTATATAAATTCTGCAAAAGTATGTAGTCATTATGTAGTAATAACAAAGTTATAATAAAACACAAAATACTACAATTAATCCAAATTAGTCGCTATGAGACAACACAACCGTTTTCAAGAGAACGAATTTGATGACACCAACTGCTAATCGAAACGCTGTGTAACAGAAACAAATCTAAAAAGGGCAATGGTAATAACATTCAGTAATATCCATGTTACACTGTGTTTATAGATGGAAAACGTTTCGAATGTAATGGAATTGCTAAAAATAAATCACAATTTCGTGAATCGTTTGGTCAATTGTGTTCTCTCCTATACAGTAGTCGTAATTCAATTCCCTTTATGATTTCCTGTCTATTGCATAACGCGGTCTAAATTCTCCGTAATTGTTTTCAACTACATTTAGTATAAAACGAATCATTGTTTTATAAACTGTGCTAAGATTTAACGCTTAGAAGTTTACAACAAACTCAGACCTGTTTTCCGAAGGCCATTTTCATTATTATTCGTCTGGAATGATAAATTTGTTTTTATTTTAATTTATAATGATTAATTCTCCGAGTTCATAAGTTTAATTTTTCTTTCTGCTAAGTATGTTTATTGGTGTAATTAATTATTTATTTTACGATAAACATAATTATATACATAATTGTATTCCATATCAATTTTACTCCATGGTAGTCAAAATAAAATGTAATTGTTTACAATAACTGCTAAGTACTATATATTCTATACTATATATAATTCATAATAAAATAATTATCTAGCGTAATAATGGTTTTGTTTATCTGTACTATAAAGATAAATAATATTAAACTGCAATAAATTTACAATTTAAAAAAATGTATAAGTATAAAAATAGGACGTTAATCGCAAACAACTATATTTGCTATCCGTTTTATTATATTCTTTAAAGCAGTGTTTTTCAAACTTTTTCTTAACACCGCCCTTTTAGTATGTAGAAATATTTCGGGACACCCCGATGTTTTTCTTTCATGTATTTTATTTTGTGACAATTATTCAATTTAACATATTTATTCATTATTCATTAGGATCCCGATAAATACATAAGAGTTTCCCTAAGTTTTTTATTTTTTGTTTATTTAGTACAAATTATGATGACCTTTAGTTGAAATATTTTTCTTAATAAATCTTTTAAATCTTTGTTTTTTTTCACTGTAGTAGCTTTCCCAACTCCCCTAAAGAGGCTTTGCGATCCTCTTGGGGGTCTCGACCCACACTTTGAAAATCACTGCTCTAAAGAAGAACTTTTGAAAACCAACTATGTACTTATAATCCTCGTCAATCTTTTTGGCCGCTTTGAATATAGCCATAAGTTCGGGCTTGCACATAATATCGTTAAAAGTTTAATAAAAAACAAAGTTAATTCTTTTTATAGAAATCTAAAATTAGCATTTTTTTAAACATATAATATTATATGTCTTTATACCCTTTTCTTTTTTTGTATGTTCATTGCAGCTATATTAAGAACTAGCTGACCCGTGCGACTTCGTCTGCACCAAATCGGTTATTACCGGTTTCGATTGTACTTTTAAACGCGAAAAATCTAAATACATCTCAAAACCCGATTGCAGCGATACCTACTATTTCAAATTGTGAATCCCAGCTATCCAGGGACTCACTCAAACATATACCCAGATGGTATGTGAGAAATATTTTAAAATATGCTTTGAACCCGTTCGCAGCATCACCTACCAGGTCCAATTAAGATAACAAATAACCTACATATATTGCCGATAAATGTCTTCCCAGTACGTTGCCCCAGTAACTTCTGTCCCAATAAGCCTACAACCCGTTCGTAACATCATCTACCGGGTTCAATTAAAATAAAAACTAACCTACGTATATTGGCAGTAATGTAAAAAAACATTGAGAGGTCCATGGACCTCCAGTTGGAACGTAGTTCCTTTCCCTTTTTTGTAGGCGTTTACTATACGCTAAGTATGACAGACGACACATGTTGCTCATATCTTTTTAATATTTATGTTTTTCTTTAATACAATGTAGTGTGAAAAAGTTTTAATTCAAGTTGAAAATAGTTATGATGTCATTCAGTGTTTAATTTATCATTATTTATTTTATGAATATATTTTAACGTTTCTTTATATGTTTCGACGGAGCCGACGGTTCGAATCACGGTGGTCGTTTTTTTTGGTATTTTTTTTTTAAGTAGCATATGGAAATATAGCTTAATTTTTTAGCTAATCTGTCTGCTATATATAGCACAAAGAAAATTTACCAAAATTCGTCAAGAATATCATGAACTACATTTTTTTTACTTTCGTCCGTTATCCTGGAGAATCCCTTGCGTTTTATGAGATAAAAAGTATCCTAGATGTAACCTTGTATTTTATTGAAGTTATATTTCTTTTGGCGCGTTAGGGAAAAATGATGAGAGTAAATTTTTACGTTGCGCGCACACACCGTCACGAAAAACCGACACCCTGAAGTTAGCTATAGTCAACATTTTGTTTCTTTGTATTTGTTGTTTGTATTTCTTTATATTAAAACTTTCATTGTATTAAATACCTTTTTTTTATTGTTAGTGTCGTTTTTTCTACAAACGTAGAATAAGGCGCAAGATAAAATTTTTGAAAAGATTTTTACTTGTTACGCCAAAGAAGTATAACTTCTAATGCGTGTACATAAGTACACACACATACTTTTTTTTAATATTATTTTATTTCAACATAAAAAAGGGTAAATTAAAAATATAATGTATTTTTTTATGTCATAGGAGGCAAACGGACAGGTGGGTCACCTGGTGTTAAGTAATAACTACCGTCCATCGACACTTGCAACACCAGGAGAGTCGTAAGTGCCTTGCCAACCTGTGTTGGAGGGGGAGGAAGCGGAAGGGGAGAGGAGGAAGGGGAAGAGAGGTGGGCCTCTCCGGTGCTCTCACTAATCGAACGAAACGCACTAATGCAAGCATTGTTACTTCCCGTCGGCTTTTTGTTAAAGGGTGGTACTACCCCCGGGCGAGCCGACCCATTCATCCTGAAACCAGTAATAGCTTCAGCGTGGCTCTACCCCCTACCAAAACCTATGTATAGAATAACTTAGTTATAACTCTAGCTTAGCGCAACACTGGCTGTATAATAAAGATAGCCATAATTGTGGAAGAGCCTGGTTAACAAAATGAAATATGTTCTTTGCAAGGGAAAAAATAAGATGGTTTGAAATGAATTATTTTGTTTATAAAGAATATCACCAGGCACATTATTGTCAATAACAAAATTGTCTGGCAGTGAAAAATTCATGTTTTTAATAACGTATAAACGTTAAACTTATAAAAGTTACTGACAAAAAATGTTCCTTAAATTATTTATAAATCAAAATGTTGATCTGTAAAGGTGTAATTCGCATTAAAAAATACAACGTTAACCGGCTACCAGGTATCCTGAATCGTGTTTGGAAGGGCATAATATATCTTCATAATAAAGAACCAGCTTTTCTGAAATTCTCGTTCTGCCAACGTTGCTGGCTCTTGTACTAAGGTGTCGCAAAAAAGTCTAGTTACATTAACTAATTTCTTTTCTTTCGTTATCCTGGAGAACCCCTTGCGTTTTATGGGTCAAAAAGTATCCTAAATGTAACCTTGTAATGTACAGATTTGGCTTTGTTACAGTTTTATTATAGTATAGATAAATAAATAAATCTTGTCACCTTTGTTTAGCAAACATTTTTTTATGCAATGAAATAAATGTAACAACATAAGTGACAGTTTCGTCTACATAAATGTTTCATACGTGGTCGATAATTACGTACAGTAATGTCATGTAGGCGTAGCTCAGTTGTAACGTACGGTGCTTTAAATGTTTCGACGGGCCCGACGGTTCGAATCACGGTTGTCGTTTTTTTTTGGTATTTTTTTTTAAGTAGCCTATGGAAATATAGCTTAATTTTTTAGCTAATCTGTCTGCTATATATAGCACAAAGAAAATTTACCAAAATTCGTCAAGAATATCATGAACTACATTTTTTTTACTTTCGTCCGTTATCCTGGAGAATCCCTTGTGTTTTATGAGATAAAAAGTATCCTAGATGTAACCTTGTAATATTGGTTATTACTGTGCCAAATTTAGTCTAAATTGGTTCAGTACTTTCAGAGTAATACGTGTTTAAAGGGACAGACAAACAGGCAGATCCTGGAGAATCCCTTGCGTTTTATGAGACAAAAAATATCCTAAATGTAATCTCGTAACATAAGTTATCACTGTGCCAAGTTTCGTCAAAATCGGTTCAGTACTTTCAGAGTGATGCGCGTTCACAGGGACAGACAGACAGACAGACAGACGGACAGACAGACAGACAGACAAAAATTTTAAAAGGGTTATTTTTGGCTACTATATCGACAACAAAGCCTACCCCTATCAAAATTTCCAAAAAATATTTAATGTACAGATTTAGCCCTGCTACAGTTTTATTATAATATAGATAGTGCAAAACTTTGACGCGGACTCTACGTACTGTTTGTTTATAATTACCCCTATCAAAATTTCCAAAAAATATTTAATGTACAGATTTAGCCCTGCTACAGTTTTATTATAATATAGATAGTGCAAAACTTTGACGCGGACTCTACGTACTGTTTGTTTATAATCATGTTATTTGATAAGAAGAGATAAAGAGAAAGATGTTGATATGTTTAAACTAGCTGACGCTCGCGACTTCATTTCGGTTACTTTTACGGCATCATATGAACTACGCGTCTTATTCTGATTAATAGAACGCTGTGTTTTTTAACGTAGTTTTATAACTACTTACTAATACGAGAATAGCGTAATAACATAGTAGTCCGCCCTATCAATACTCTGAAAAAGGATTTAGTCGTTTCGGAGCTTCGATCAATAATAACTAGATAAAGGGTCATGTACAAATCGAAGCTAAAAGCAGTCCGCGTAAATATATACTTATGTGTAGCTATTTGTTTACTAACAAAAGGAGAAAAAAGTGTTAAAACTGTTTTAAGTTCAACCTAATTATTTACATTAACAATTACAACCATAACACCTAGTAGTAAAGTCACAAATGTTCAAAATATTATCTAATACTTACGATAAAACGAGCAAAGTAATAAATTACTCCCCTCACAAATGAAAAGACAACATAAACAACATTTAGTGTGAATTCAACCTTAACACGTAATGAATAAAGTACATTTTCCCGTTATTGTGCGTGTTTGTGTCTGGTGAGGCCAAACATTTGTATCGCAGGTTTAAAATCGGTAATTTTGTTCAAAATTTGATATTATTAGTTAGTTTGAAGCTTAAAATATAACTTATTCAACATGCATTTAGCGAAAGTAAAATACTCCGGCCGTTAAATTGCTTTTTCGGGTATTATTTTTGCATCTTTTGCGGCACATTGCGGCATGTGAAACGGGCTTACATTGGATGTGTTTCAAACAAACTAAACAAAATAATTATAAATATTTCAAGTGAGCTCTTATTTACCGAGACGTATTTTTAACGCCGACCCGTTATCTAGTTATTGTTGATCGAAGTTTCGGAGTTTAATTCGGAAAAACAACGGACACTTAAACTCGTTCATATGTGTAGATTTATCAACTAACTATATAACATTACTTCACAAAATTTTAGTACTAAAATGATCAATATCTAAAAGACTATTAAATATAAGGTTCATTGTCTATAAATGCCGTGGCACCATAAATCAAGGGCCGTGAAACGACAATGTGACCTGGAACATCGTATAGTCTAAAGGTAGGACATTGACCTACTTCGGATAGATTAAAAGCTAACGTTAATGTTTGTTTCTGTGAAAGACAATAGTGTACCTTATATATACAGATTTTCTAGCACGATTAGGAAACAGAACTTTCGGCTATATGTTGTTCTCTTTAGATCTCTGACTTGAGTACACTGGACGGTATCATTATTTGAGCCTATGAGAGTAAAACCGTGAAATTTTATCTACATCTTATATAGTAAAGTCGATGGACTGCTAGAATTATATTTGTGTACGGATAAGAATTACAGTAAATGGTTAACAAAATATTACACATTTCGAACAAAACACCGGCCAATAATTATTACGTAAAAAAATAGTTGTTAGCAGATAACTTCACGATATTTCGATAAGAGAATTAGATTAAGATTAATTATATATTATGCGAACCGCAAACATATTCGTTTCGAAGAAAATCTACAGTACACACGTCGAACAGGATGTTTTTAATTAAACTGACACACATATGCATTAAATTTGAACGTTTTCCAAACTAGGTCACAGTCACAGCTCACAGTTCGCAGTTCGCGCTGTATTGTGTTTGGTTAACGATGTGTGCGCACATAAAACGGGCTGTTTGCACTAAACTTTACTGCTCGCTCGCAATCTGTACTGTGATTATGTATAATAACAAAATAATTGAAAAGGAATATACCAAGATCTAACGACCCATGGGGGTCTCAGAAGAAATCTCGAGGCTACTCAAAGTACTACGGGGCTATCCCCGGAGTTTCTCTGCGTGGTCTAATCGGAAATTACTTCTCATTTTAATTATCCCATCAAAGTAACTACAATTAATGGCATTGGGCGAGGCACGAGGTAGAATGGATGGTTGAAAGGATTCGGTATCTTAACTCTGCCCTCCCAATATATTCTTGATAATTTAATGTATGTTTGCAAAAACTTAGATATGCTGGATCTGGTAAAAGACCAGCATAATTTAAATACTAGAAATAGCAACAAATTGGTCATTCCATGCTTCAGGCTCACTAAGTCCAAAAACAGTTTTTTAGGTAATAGTGTTAGGTTTTATAACAAAGTCCCAAAACACAGTGAGTTCAAGAACCTTGTCAAGCGGTTTTAATATCTAAAGGCTATTTATTATAGGGTGGATCAATATGTGAACGATTGTGACGTCTGGAAATGACGCCCCTCTTTGTGCATCTATTAATAACGAATGTAAATATTTATGTTACTGTAAAAATATATGACATGAATAGATAAACCAGATCGAGTTTCTTGCCGGTTCTTCTCGATGACTGGGCTGTTTTCCGAATCGGTGGTAGCTTTGACGTTCATAAGCGCCTTCTCAGGGCCTAAACTGAATAAAGGATATTTTGATTTTGAGCCCAAGTATTCTTGGGAGACATCACAAAAATGCATTGTAGATAGACCTTTCACAAGGTAGACCGGCGACCTGGTGAAGGTTATGGGAACTCGGTGCGTACAAACAGTGTAAGACCTATATCGAGCAGTGAACGCCTTTTCGCTAAATGGAAGCGCACCAAAACCTGTTTGGAAGTCACTATTTTTTTAATGGTGTTAGAGCCACGCTGAACCTATTACTGGTTTCAGCATGAATGGCTCGGCTCGCCCGGGATAGTACCACCCTCTGACAGAAAACCGACGTGAAGTAACAGTGCTTCCATTGTTGCGTTTCGTTCGGTCAGTGAGAGCGCCGGAGGCCTACCTCCCTCCCCTAACCCTTCCCCCCAAAGGGTGGCAACGCACTAGCAACTCCTCTGGTGTTGTTAGTGTCCATGGACGGTGGTGATCACTTAACATCAGGTAACCCACCTGTTCATTTGGCATCTTTGACATTAAAAAAAAAAAACTCACAAGAGCATATTTATTTCAAATTAAGCGATGCGTAACCCACAATAAAACATACCGAATACGTAGTGCACATAACTGAATTCTATCCTAAGATGGAAAGCAATCGTCAGACATTATCGTCATGCCTTGCGAACTATCGAGCTGCGTGACAATAGACGAAGGACGCCTTTGTAAGGAATTAATTTGGAGGTTAGTTTTTAACACGGAAAGCCGTCAGTTTCGTCACGCAAATATGGGACTAGCATTATTGGCTGGAATTATCTTTAAAACGTGTCAAAATACCTCTTTAATACCCGTATATTAAATATACAGTCTATTTCATGCGAGAGACGAACCTCAACAGTCTCAAAACATTTACTTCCCACTCATCCTCACATAGTTTATGTTCCCAATTAGATAATAGACCAATATTATAGTATTTTATCCGTTGTAATAATGCGTCTTTATTTTAATACTAGCTGACCCGTGCGACTTCGTCTGCACCAAATCGGTTATTACCGGTTTCGATTGTACTTTTAAACGCGAAAAATCTAAATACATCTCAAAACCCGATTGCAGCGATACCTACAATTTCAAATTGTGAATCCCAGCTATCCAGGGACTCACTCAAACATATACCCAGATGGTATGTGAGAAATATTTTAAAATATGCTTTGAACCCGTTCGCAGCATCACCTACCAGGTCCAATTAAGATAACAAATAACCTACATATATTGCCGATAAATGTCTTCCCAGTACGTTGTCCCAGTAACTTCTGTCCCAATAAGCCTACAACCCGTTCGTAACATCATCTACCGGGTTCAATTAAAATAAAAACTAACCTACGTATATTGGCAGTAATGTAAAAAAAGCTTGAGAGGTCCATGGACCTCCAGTTGGAACGTAGTTCCTTTCCCTTTTTTGTAGGCGTTTACTATACGCTCAGTATAGTTTACATTATAAAATATCAAGTTGATAGAGTTAAATTGTAATTTAAACGTTAAAATATATTCATAAAATAAATAATGATAAATTAAACACTGAATGACATCATAACTATTTTCAACTTGTATTAAAACTTTTTCACACTACATTGTATTAAAGAAAAACATAAATATTAAAAAGATATGAGCAACATGTGTCATCTGTCACTTGCCTGTGACTATTTGTCTAAGAGCTAGGCAACGGTTTCGACAGCGAATTGGCTGCCGGTAAACCTTTACAGGCAAAAATATTGAACTTTATATAATTTTAGAATGTTTTGTTTTTCACTAACTTTTAAACGCTACTAAAACGTGAATTTATTATTGCCAGACATTTTTGATATTAACAATAATGTGCCCGATGCAATTTTTTGTAAATAAAGAAGTATGTTCAAACCATGTTAAGATATCTGTAATTTTATTGAAGTTATATTTCTTTTGGCGCGTTAGGGAAAAATGATGAGAGTAAATTTTTACGATGAACGCGCACACCGTAACAAAAAAATGATGAGAGTAAATTTTTACGTTGCGCGCACACACCGTCACGAAAAACCGACACCCTGAAGTTAGCTATAGTCAACATTTTGTTTCTTTGTATTTGTTGTTTGTATTTCTTTATATTAAAACTTTCATTGTATTAAATACCTTTTTTTTATTGTTAGTGTCGTTTTTTCTACAAACGTAGAATAAGGCGCAAGATAAAATTTTTGAAAAGATTTTTACTTGTTACGCCAAAGAAGTATAACTTCTAATGCGTGTACATAAGTACACACACACACTTTTTTTTAATATTATTTTATTTCAACATAAAAAAGGGTAAATTAAAAATATAATGTATTTTTTTATGTCATAGGAGGCAAACGGACAGGTGGGTCACCTGGTGTTAAGTAATAACTACCGTCCATAGACACTTGCAACACCAGGAGAGTCGTAAGTGCCTTGCCAACCTGTGTTGGAGGGGGAGGAAGCGGAAGGGGAGAGGAGGAAGGGGAAGAGAGGTGGGCCTCTCCGGTGCTCTCACTAATCGAACGAAACGCACTAATGCAAGCATTGTTACTTCCCGTCGGCTTTTTGTTAGAGGGTGGTACTACCCCGGGCGAGCCGACCCATTCATCCTGAAACCAGTAATAGCTTCAGCGTGGCTCTACCCCCTACCAAAACCTATGTATAGAATAACTTAGTTATAACTCTAGCTTAGCGCAACACTGGCTGTATAATAAAGATAGCCATAATTGTGGAAGAGCCTGGTTAACAAAATGAAATATGTTCTTTGCAAGGGAAAAAATAAAATGGTTTGAAATGAATTATTTTGTTTATAAAGAATATCACCAGGCACATTATTGTCAATAACAAAATTGTCTGGCAGTGAAAAATTCATGTTTTTAATAACGTATAAACGTTAAACTTATAAAAGTTACTGACAAAAAATGTTCCTTAAATTATTTATAAATCAAAATGTTGATCTGTAAAGGTGTAATTCGCATTAAAAAATACAACGTTAACCGGCTACCAGGTATCCTGAATCGTGTTTGGAAGGGCATAATATATCTTCATATTAAAGAACCAACTTTTCTCAAATTCTCGTTCTTCCAACGTTGCTGGCTCTTATACTAAGGTGTCGCAAAAAAGTCTAGTTACATTAACTAATTTCTTTTCTTTCGTTATCCTGGAGAACCCCTTGCGTTTTATGGGTCAAAAAGTATCCTAAATGTAACCTTGTAATGTACAGATTTGGCTTTGTTACAGTTTTATTATAGTATAGATAAATAAATAAATCTTGTCACCTTTGTTTAGCAAACATTTTTTTATACAATGAAATAAATGTAACAACATAAGTGACAGTTTCGTCTACATAAATGTTTCATACGTGGTCGATAATTACGTACAGAAATGTCATGTAGGCGTAGCTCAGTTGTAACGTACGGGGCTTTATATGTTTCGACGGAGCCGACGGTTCGAATCACGGTGGTCGTTTTTTTTTGGTATTTTTTTTTAAGTAGCATATGGAAATATAGCTTAATTTTTTAGCTAATCTGTCTGCTATATATAGCACAAAGAAAATTTACCAAAATTCGTCAAGAATATCATGAACTACATTTTTTTTACTTTCGTCCGTTATCCTGGAGAATCCCTTGCGTTTTATGAGATAAAAAGTATCCTAGATGTAACCTTGTAATATTAGTTATTACTGTGCCAAATTTAGTCTAAATTGGTTCAGTACTTTCAGAGTAATACGTGTTTAAAGGGACAGACAAACAGGCAGATCCTGGAGAATCCCTTGCGTTTTATGAGACAAAAAATATCCTAAATGTAATCTCGTAACATAAGTTATCACTGTGCCAAGTTTCGTCAAAATCGGTTCAGTACTTTCAGAGTGATGCGCGTTCACAGGGACAGACAGACAGACAGACAGACGGACAGACAGACAGACAGACAAAAATTTTAAAAGGGTTATTTTTGGCTACTATATCGACAACAAAGCCTACCCCTATCAAAATTTCCAAAAAATATTTAATGTACAGATTTAGCCCTGCTACAGTTTTATTATAATATAGATAATATAATCAAGGTTATTAGTTGTAACGGTATTATTTTGACATTATTACTAATCATAAACGTCCGCACGAGTAGAGTATTGGAAATTATTCAACCGTCTTGCGAAACGAAACTATCGTGAACGAAACACGTAGGCCTCATTCAAACCTGATACGTGGGTATATAATTGACCAATATTTTTTACCTTAGAAGCATAAGGCCCCAGTTTTCTTTCGATTCACACCTTTAAGCTTTTAATATGAAAATTTTGTAAGGACGTCCCTCCAATTTATACAATAACTGTTATTTGTACGCTACTCCCAAAAAAGTTAGTAATCATTGCGTGCATGGGAGTGCGTGTTTGACAAGTATTTTGGTTGGAACATACTAAGAAACGTGGGAACTGGCAATATTCCTTTCATATCATACGTATGATGTAAAAAATGTACCGTTTTTCATTTATGATCCAAATATATGTATATATATGTATATATGAATCACAAGAGAAAGGATAATTAAATTACTTTGTAAGTAAATATTACATTTTTTGTTTCTGTTTTTGTACAGATATAAACTATTCATACTGTCTAAGATATACCTTGACTTACGTCTACATATAATTGGCCTCATATACATTGACATATAAAAACCCAACACGCACAGTCTCGAATAAAAATAGCGTTCAAAACTGACCGTAAAAAGTCCCCAATACACATACGTGGTTATAGTTATACGATAAACTTATAATTTTGCAAATTCAACCTTACCTGAATGATTTAAAGTTGTTTTTACTAGGAAGCAAGCGAGGCGAAACTATTTGAAATGGCTGCATAATCCAGAATTATGCACTCATTTTTGTGTGCCGGCTGTGAGACGTAAAGTGTGCATCTTGGGTTTTGTATATCAATGTTCATATATCAATATGTTATTAAGTTATTACTGTTATGTTATTCCTTTTATATTAACGTACTTATTTGACAACTAGCTGATACCTGTCGTCGTCTGTGACCTTTATTATCTTAACATTGTATTTTATATATATGGGAGAAAATATAAACATCAAATCACTTGCCCCGATTCTCTGCGGCAACAAAACTCATATCGCATATATATAAAGTCATATATAATATGACTTTATATTAATTGAGGGTATTGTAAAAAATATTTCTTTACACGAGGATCAAATGACTAAGTATACGGCCTGAGTGCATCTGCGTTCGACGGTGCGTCCAGCGTCCAAGAGCGACGCTCGCGCGCCACTCAGAACACCCACGTATTAATGCATACGTCTGAAACGAACGCCGGACGCGACGCTACGCTCGACGCTCGATTATAGCGTCCACTCTGGACGTACACTAAGAAATTATCCTAAAAAAATGATCTAAGTCTATCCAGTAGTTTTGCAGTGAAGCACACACAACGGCAGATTATTTTCTTTATGTAAATATGAAGTTAATTTGCAGAAAAAAATTAACTACAAACATATTTACCTTAACTAACATATTACAATCATAATGTAATATTAAGTAGTAATTAATAGTATTTTCAGAAAATTTGCAGTACCTCTAAAAATATGGTAAAATTAGAGCAAGACATGGACAGAAGGAAATATCGGGATGTTATCTAATTTGACAAGGTGATATCAAAGTTCTTGATTATGTTAGGGCTGATAGGGACCGAGCCGAGCCTGAGGGGATGGGTCGGGGGACCCATCTCATTGCACAGGTGAGGCTGATGAGGGGAGAAGACTGGTTGTGTACCCAGTCGTCTCTCTATAGTAGGACGGAGCCTGGCGTTCACTCGCCAGGCTGCCGCAGGGGCGGTTTCTCAGGAAGACAGCAGGTTCGATCCCTGGCCGCCCCTACCATGCGGCGGACGATACACCGTGGGGTTTTAGTCCGTGCGAGTTGGACATAACCCACTCTCTCCCACGGATTTCCCCACGTAAATAAAAAAAAAGTCCTGATAGGGAAGTTCAAGTACTTCTGTATATAGATGCATGTTGATTCCTCATTTTACTCTAACAAGATTACATTTTATAAGTAATTTAACTCCGACAAAGTCGTTGGCGGTTGCCAGCAAAATAAATTAAACTTTAAACTGGTAACACGGTGAAACTTTATTCATATTAAGACTGTTCTCTTCATACAGAATCAATGATTAGTAGTTACGATCTAATAGAAAACCATTCTAGGACCGTTTTAACCAAGTAAAGAACAGTTTACAAACTGATTATATGAAATCGTGATCGTGGAAGGTAAACTAAAGGTATCGCATTCTTAAAATAAGTGACCGATACATGTATAAATGTTGTATATCGAATTGTATATTAATATAATGCGGGTGCATTACGCACTTACACAGTTACCTCTCCAATTGGTCGTATGTGTGAGGGGACTACCGTAAACCACTTTACTTGACTCGATGCCACGATGAGGTCATAACAACAAACGCATGGAGTAGGTACGTACGTTGTACGTTTCTGTTCTTTAACGATATTAAACTTAGTTAAATAATGTAATATTAAAAATTAGCTGTACCAAACGGTTTTATCCTCATTCATCTTTTGATTTAGTATAGCTAAGTTGCAACGAATCCTTATACTTTAATATTATGTGTGTTTCTTTGTTTATTTACTACATTTTCAGGCCTAACTACTTTATCGATCATCATGAAATTTTGCATACATGTCGTTAGAGGTACATAAAGGACACATGGTACATTTTATCCAAATAAAAAGTGCAGTTTCCGAAGAATAGAGGAAATCTACATTCACGTGAGCGAAGTTGCGAGCAATAGCAGGTTCCCTTTAAAGAAAGACTTGTGTTTGTTTAGCCCTACCAATCCGCCTCTGACCCCCACTCCCTTTCTGAGCTATACTTTGTATGATAGTTGCTCCGCTCTTAAAGCTCGTAGTGAGATGCTACGTAACCTAAAATCCTCGTTAATAAATTACGTACAGTGCAAAAATATTTTCTCAAGTTTCAACAATCATTTCAGATTTTAAAGCGTTCAAACAAATAAAACTATTTTTTTTTATCTTTACATCATAATACAGATGATTTTTTTACTAAACCGTGTATTCATTTCTCGCTAAAAGTTATCTAGAGCATGTTCTAGTAACTGAGACATAAAAAAATATTAAATGACTTTTACATTATTTGTTCGTAATAGACAAAACTGGTAGACTTTTACAAATATAACATAAACTAACATAACTGTAATGAATAAATGTGATATTTAATTTTTGTTTGTTTAAATCATACATTTTATAAAGATTAAATATTATGATTAACAGATTTCCAATTTTAATTTCAATGGTAGTCTAATCTTTTTTCCGATAGAAGTTCCATATTGCTTACTGTAAATTAGAATACAGTTACCAATAAATACGACAAAAATGAACAGGCCCGCTGTTTTAATGACGTATAAAAATGTTTGTTTATATTTCACTTACCTAAAGATAATGACATTAAAATTTATTTGTAAATGAAGTTTACGTTTTGGATACCGCTATTTATTTTTATCATAAACTACTTTCTATATAGACTGTGGAGGTTTAGGTATGTCGCTAGCTATCTGCGTCAGTGCTCATAAAAATTATAACTGGCAGGTATGATTCAGTGTCAAATGAAACAATGTTCCATTTCTCAACCCATCTAAAGTAATACAATTCATTCATATTTCATTGAAACTGGCAGATTCATAATCATACGCCGCGCCGCGAAATTATATGGCTCTTATAAAACATACCGTCGAACTGACATCGATTCAAGATTATATCAAACATATATTTAATATAGTTTGTACTGATATAAATATTAAATAAAAAGAGAGCAATAAATATCAAAACTATTAACATAGAATATATTAATATAAATATAGGTACACAGATATGTTACTGTTAAAACAATTTGAGACTATATAAAACTGATTGCAATATTACATATTGATAAATAAATCGTTTTTGTCTATCGTTTTCTAGCTTTTGATTATCTTTTTATTTATTATAAAAAATCACTTCCTGAAACGCAATTTTAAATTACTCTGACGTGCATTTTCACTCGCTTCTCAAGAACTTTGTTCACTCAAAATGGAAGACACTTCAGATATAGACAAATCGGTAATACGTCATCCATCTGTTAACACACATTTAACAAGTTATAGCTATAATAAATTTTTATTTCTACTGTTCGATTGGAATATAAACTCGAATCATCTGAAAACAATAGAGTCCAAGGACGACTTTGTTATTTTAATGGGCAAAACATCATCGTGGTCACGCCATGTGTAAATCAAAAGGCGCCAATTTGTTACGCTACTCATTTCGGTCTCAGTATGCGGTATAAACCTCTTTGCTCATGTGTTGAATTGAGATGTTCGAAGAATAATAATTAAAGATATATGTTACACCTAATTTATTGATTACAATTAAGGATGCTCAACATCGTCCATTATACAACTAACAATAGCTTAAAATTTAATAGTTAAAATAAATTATTTAATGTCGACAATATCGAACAACTACTTATTTAAAAATAAATATTAATTCAGTTATCTTCTTGGAGCTCCACTACATAGAATCGTGTGTATACGGTGTTATTTTTTTATAATGAAACTGACTATTGGCTTCTTCTTCTATTTTATTTTTGGCAATCAGCCTTCTAGTAGAATATTACTGCCATTGTCAAGTGAGTAAAGATATTACAAGTTTCTTGATATAATTTCAATTAACTAACAAGATGGCGGCCATCTTGTAAGAACTTTCCTGGGCAAGTCAGAATCCATACTCCGTGGTATTATTTTCGATCTACATCGTTTGTGCACAATAACCAAACTATATTACGTAAAGCACCACCAACATTACCCAATATAGAGCCAAATTACACAAGATTATGTATAAAATTCTCAGACCTCTACAATTCCAAGATCCCGTCAAAAATTCTACTATTTGTCTTATCGGACATGCGTCTCACAATTTGGTAAGATTATTTATTGTTTTTTTTTGTTATAGAAAAATGATAACACTATATTTATCAGCAAGCACAACATAATCTAAACTAAAGGCACCGATCAAGGGATTTATTATCCATCAGCAGTAGTTGCCGTGTAATGCTGCAAGCTTCTCAGGAGCAACTAAAGAAGAGTTATTGTGACGGTTTTATTATCATTTGCATCTGGTTCAGATATTCAGTTACTCCATTTGATTACTCAATATATCTCGGCTCAACGCGGAACTCGAGAGCTTAAGCGCGCTAAGTGGACAATTGAATCGAATACCGTCGTCATATCCTGCCACTTGGACAAATTTTATATGATATAAATGGAATGATAGAGGTCTGTGAGGGCAACACGTAAAAATATCGTGGATATAGATTTCGATTATCCTATTAACTTCTTAGGCCCTTGGTCCTTCACAGAAATAGATTATCAGGAATATCATTTAAAATAAAGTTTTATATCATAGGAGGCAAACAAACAGGTGGGTCACCTGATGTTAAGTGATCACCACCGTCCATAGACACTAGCAATACAGGGTTGCAAGTGCGTTGCCAGCCTGTGTTTGGGGGGAAGGGATGGGATAGGAGAGGGGAGGAGGTAGCCCTCCGTCACTCTCACTGACCGAACGAAACGTAATAGCGCGAGCACTGTTACTTCATGTCGGTTTTCTGCGATACGGTGGTACTACCGCGGGCGTGCCGACCCATTCATGCTGAAACCAGTGGTGATAGCTTCAGCGTGGCTCTACCACCTACAAGATATTTAAGTTTTCAGAACCTACGAATTTTATAAGCATTACTACACGATTCGGGATGACAAGGCAAGCTGTGTGGTGCGCATGAGCAGGAGAAGGGATGAAAAGGGATAAAATTGATTCCGAAGAATTTTGTAAGTGTATTTTGCTTTAATTCTTGTATCTTTCTTCGTCTGTAGATAAAATGTATTTTTTAAATTGTTAAAAAACAGACGAATTCGCTGTTATCAGCTTATGTATGTATAAATAAACGAAGATACAGTTCAGTACCTTTTTATTTGCTGTTTATCAACTGTTTTCCTTATGTTTTACTGTTTTCCTTTATTAATGTTTTGAAAAAAAAAGGAAATGATTTTTTCCCCATGTAATGTATTTATTCGTCATTCTTCATACCCCATACGTCTACAGTCTATAATGTTTGTACATTACTTAGTATAGTGTTCACCATTTCGATTTTTTTAAATACCTATATTATAACACGCGAGGAAAACACTTGGTACCACTTATAATGGTCACGTAACGCGTAACGCGAGTTAAAGACGAAGCAGATGTGTTTCTTTTGGCCATGTGTATTGTTATCCTAATCTTCATAAAGCGGTGAGCTTGTGAAAGCTAACTTTGGGTTTTACATCATGTATGAAGTCAGCAGCTATGAATTCGAGAACAATATTAAGTTAAGGGAATTTCTCAATTTTGCAAGATGGCGTAGTTTTCCACATAATTTTTGATACCTTGGGAGGTGACATTGTCTAGTTGAAGTCTTGAAGGTTTTTCATGTTGTTATGTTCGTCATATAACTTGTTATTGTGGATCTTTGGATGTTAATCAGTTCACATCCCTTGTGGTGAACAAACTATCTTGGCCATATTCAGAGACCTTGAATCGAGAACGATGTGCAGACGAATTGTCGTATATAATCGAGCGTCGATACGTCATCGACTAAAATAAACCTTATGGTATGTATACACACAAAAACTGAATTGTATTCTTTAAACAGAGTTTAGAACTATGGTAGTTATGTAATGGTATTTGTATTGTATGGTCTAATGTAGAACGTATATGATCGTGTTTATTTTACTGCTTTGAACGGCGTCAATCAAGTATCGTTAAGTTTCTTTTGAATTCTTTGTAAGTTGAGACTCAAGAACACGTTACCTTCAATGATTTTTCCTTATTAAATAACTAGTTGATATTCGTGTTTTCGTCTGCATCGTTTATAACAAAATAGATTATGTACAAAAGTAAACTAACAACACTGTTTGCCTCGCTTTTCCACGACTGGAAAATACACGTAGCTGAAGGCCTAGTGCCCACAAAAATTATAGTTTTATAGAACCTTATCGGTATTAGTACAAATAAGTTAAATAAGTATTAAATGCACCACGCTCGCTGAATATTCGCCATCTTGCTTTTTTGTCTCGTTTTGGTTACGTTAGGTTAGACTTGCGAAAAAGGATAACGCAAACTTGCCTCGGGCGAGCGCGGTGCATTTAATTCGAAACCTTTTTAAATCAAGTATTTAATATGTATTTAACTTTTTTGTAATAGCACCGTATGTTAAACGGAGATATCGTGATATATTTTCTTTTAGATAAGGCCCAAGTGTCTGAATAGTAGAATTTAAATTATTTCATCGAAATGTATCCAGTAGTTTTTTCGTGAGATGTACAAACTGTCAGACCTCTATCATTTTCTTTATGTATAGATTATAAACAAAAGAAGATAACTTAATTTAGAAACAAAGGAACACTCTTTTTATGTTACACATTGATATATTTTCTTTTAGATAAGGCCCAAGTGTCTGAATAGTAGAATTAAAATTATTTCATCGAAATGTATCCAGTAGTTTTTTCGTGAGATGTACAAACTCTCAGACCTCTATCATTTTCTTTATATATAGATTATAGACAAAAGAAGATAAATTAATTTAGAAACAAAGGAACACTTCTTTTATGTTACACATATATCACGGCTGTCAATGCACGGTTATTGCAACTTTTGCATTTGCATTTTTTTTGTATTGAATTCCGTTGTAATAAACGAATATATTTGAATAAAATATTGGCAGGAATCCAATGTAATATGCGATGTGTGTAAGAATTGATTTCATATGGCGTATTATCATTGTGCAGTTTTCTGTAATGCTTTATCATAATTTATAGTATAAACTTACGTCAAATCTAGTATTAGAATGCGGTATATAATAATTCACAGAGAGATTAGTTATATCATAATTTGACGAGTTTAAATAAACTGGTGATAGGACTATCAATATAGTGGTCGAAATTCAACCATAATTTGAGTTAGAAAGTTCTTTCTTTGAGCGTCAATATGTAGACATTTCTTTATGATTTGCTTTGCTAAAAACTGTATTGAGCATTGTACAGATATTGTAAATTGTGGACGTACGAAGCATATAGTATGACCAATAGAGACTTATTCTACCACTTGTCAATGGTATGGAAAAAAAAGTTTCCAATCTTTTTTTATTATCAATAAAATAATGAATATTTACAATTAATGACAGTTCATATCAATTAATACTCAACAAAGAGTAAAAAACAAAAACAGTTGACTAACAGCGAAGGAATAGTCACTGATTTGTTTTATTCGTATATAAATAAATGATTTCGAGCAAGTACAATCATCTTAATTTAATTTGCTTATAAGTAATTCACATTTAATTTGCAAATTCATTTGTTTACAGTAATGAGTTGTGCTCGGAAACACAAAAGAAAATAAAAATGGACTACAGTAGATTGAAACTATGTTGAGATTAGTATATCCGTTAATTATTTAGTAATAACTTATTCTCACGACATGTTGTAGTTAGAGGTATAATTTACGTTCACAAAATCGTTTAAATCACAAGGAATATTAACCGAAACGACACAATACTTTGTTTTGATATTGTTAATATCATATTCTCGTTAAAGTACTTACAACAATGTAATAATTATATTGACAAAATGATATATCCATTTGTTTAATATGTAGGAGACATTGAACAAAAGGGTACGATGAGCAAGTCGCAGGAAAATGTGAAACTAACGCATAATCATTGTCTATTTATTGAATAACACATGTTTAATCATACATACCTACATCAATGTACAAACTATAGGGATTTGAACTGGTACTGTCAACAATGACGCTACACCTAATACCTAAAAGGTTTCGCAATCCTTTATTTTATTAAAACCATTGCATGTCTAAAAATATAAGAGTTAAGAAACTAATAATAATGACACACGGGGTACCTCTGTTTATTTGAATTCAATTTTACATAGTCCTTTTTTTTATTGACGAGGGCAAATCCTTTATGGATACCCACTCTCCCGGGGGAGAGAGTGGGTTATGTCCGACTCCCACGGACTAAAACCTCCCGATGTACCTCTACTGCCTTGATGGGGCGATACGGGCTCGAGCTAGCTAGCAACCATGTCGCTCCGGGCAGCCGGCCCAGCCTAATCCTGGGCCTACCGCGCTAAAGAGAGACAACCTGGTACATCCCGACTGTCTCCCAGACGGCCAAACCAGTGCAATGTAGAGACGGGCCCCCCGGCCCATCTCCCCTTGGTCTAGCTTAAAATTTTACATAGACCTAAGTTAAGATATGAGATGTTGAGTTAGTAAGCTGCTGACATGTCCTGTAGGAAAGGTAATCGTAAAAACTCAATGAATTCGGGTAATATACACATCGAATAGTGAAAGTGGAGGTTGTTTAACCCCAGCACAGATGTCAATGACGTCGTGTTATGCTTGTGAATTAATATCTATAGCAGTAGTTCAGAATAAATAAGTACTTTATTCAATTTAGGCCCCAAGAAGGCATTTATGAACTTCTTAACTACCACAACAACCCGGTCATCAGCATCGTTCACATATTGATCCACTCTATAATAGCTTTTTCACATAAAAATCCGCTTGACACAGAGCTTACACTCACAATCCGGTAAATCGGTAGTATGCTTTGGACCTTTGTTGCGAAACCTAACAGTTAACTGATCCTATAAAATTTTGCATGTCACACCTCTAAATATAACCATTATCCGTGTTATTACAAAATAGTTAAATACGTATTAAATACTTATTTAAAAAAAGTTACCTAATAAATGCACCACGCTCGCCCGAGGCAAGTTCGCGTTATCCTATTTCACAAGTCTAACCTAACGTAACCAAAGCGAGACAAAAGATCAAGGTGGCGAATATTCAGCGACCACGGTGCATTTCATATGAGACATTTTTAAAGCCTGCGTTCAATACGTATTTAACTTTTTTGTAATAACACCGTATTAATTTAAATGTACTGCGTTTTTTTTATTTCTTTCTGATGGGAAAATAAGTCTCGTAATAGACTTGATTACAAAATCAAACGAACAATTATTTGCTGAATAATAAGCACTATTAGTAAACAGATGAACGAACAGGGATCGAGAAAACCAAACAAAATTACCGTTGGTTGTTAAAGATAAATTCTTAGTCTACGAGTTCCTACGAGTTTCCCGTTATACCGAACCTCTTATCTGAAGCATTTCGACTCGGTATCATCAACACGTTGTGTAATTAACTTAAAACTTAAAACAATGTGAAGAAACACAGAGTTCAAAACATACTAAGTAAGGGAGGAGAATGTATTTACTATGAGACAAGGAACAGAAACTGTTTGTTTGGATAATATTTAAGTTGTTTTTGGGTTATTAAATTCTGTATGTCAGGAAAAAACTTGCTGAGAATGCTCGTGATAGTTAAGAACATTTGGGATCAAACATTGTTTTTGTTATTGCCATTTTATATCATAAATTAATAACAGAGCTCTTAAAACACAAATAACATACGATATAGAACCTGATGGAAAACCTATACATATAGTAAGAATAAGATCCAACGTGTCTGTACTTTTTAGATTTTTGATAAAAAAATGTTGCAGATGTCTTGGAATAAGTAATAACATATATGTCATTTTTTTTTATTGTAGCACAGCAAAGTGACTGCACTGTGCCTGATGGTGAGCACAATACAATCCAAAAACAAGGGCGACTACCGAGAGATGCGTTATCCCTCGCCGGTCGTCGCTGTCATGCCGGCCTGCGTAAATGTCTCTTCACGTTACGCTTGAAGGGCCCCATGTTATTGGAAGGAGGGAACACTCTGGCCGGGAGATTGTACCACAGCTTAACGGTACAACAAAGATAAGATGAACACGCATCACTGTTAAAGGACTGTTTTTTTTTTTTTTTTCGAACTGACTACGCTATTGACCAAGCAAGGTCTTAACAGCTTCACCGGACTACTAAGGCGAGCGCTTAAGGCACTCAGCCGATTTTACTTTGACAACTAGCTCAAGGGTGCGCGGCACACCTCGGCTTTGGCTGTTGCCTGATACAAGCGATTCGCGACCTATCTGAGCTAACCTAAGCTAAGCTAACTATTCATACATATATGAGTTGTTGAAACATATATGTGTACCAAGCATACATACCTCAACAACCCTTATATATATTTCGTATCGGATAATATTCTAAACTATTTCAGTTTGATAAGGGAAAAAATAAAACCCTTCCACCTTATTATGTGTAAGCGTGTATGCGTGCACGTGTGTGGAGGTGATATGTGTAATGTTGTCGCAGTGATGTAAGATTTTGTGTCACTGTATCGCGCGAGCAGCGTACTCAAGGGCTCCACGCCGAGGGAACGGACCTGTTAAAGGACTGCATTCAAGATAAAACCTTACAAAGAAAAGCATATCTTCGAGTAACATTTACTATTGGTTTCATTACAATCGGTTCATTCTATCAAAAGTTATCGTAATTTTAATGACGAAGCGACTTAAGTGCGAGAGAAAAGTAGACAAGGAAATGGACTTACTACTTGATATGCTTTTATTAATCGCTGTTATTTTTACATAAGGTTTCTGGCGGACGAAGCTCACATCTAGTATATTTGAAAAATCTCTTTCTAATAGAAATCGTCCATACGTTCCTATGTCATTTTTAATAACAATCACTATATAATTAAATAAATAATAAAACGAATTAAACCAACTACAGTGCCAGAGGAGGTAAGTGACAAATACATAGGTATGTCCAAGGATTTACTGTGGTAAACTGTACAATAATTCCGTCAAAGTCAATAGGCAAGTAATATTTTTGTTGTAAGTATGAATCAATAATAAATGTTGAAAGCATGCAATACATCACCAGTAACGATGGCAGAGATTTAAATAAAATATACAGGATTCTCAAATCGTAGTGAATATTGGAAATATCTGTTTTAGTCTTCCAATTGAAGAAAATTTTCAAACCTCTCCATATTTTCCTTATTTGGTGGTAACATTGAGTTTAATAACCGTCGACATAATTACCATATGTATTTTCCCCTTGTTGGGTTTTAGACCTTATTATTCAGTTGGCACGAAGTCATATCGTTGAATCACGAGTTAAAAAATGTATATTAAAATAGAATAGAAATAACTTAAAAGAGATATGAAGCACGAACACTTTGAGACCAATGGTGTTATAAACCGACAACGCTTGTTTGCTTTCTACTTTTCAAATAGGGTAGTGACTTATATGCTTAGTTTGATGGGGGGGTATAATGATGAATGAAATACCAGGGATGGTTGAAAAATCCTCATAATAAAAAAAAAGTCGAGGCAGTCATAAGGACTGCCGATAGAAGTGAAAACTCAAAACAATGAAATAAATGTTTTCTTTAGAATTTTCATATTAATTATAGTGTGAAAAACATTATTTAAATTTCAGAGTTTGTTTATTGAAATTATTAACATCAGTATGATTTTCTATATATACATTTTTATAAAGTCTACTAATCAATCAAACGTATTCTAATCTAACGTCTCTGCACAATATCAATATTACATGTACACAGGCCCCTATACTACGCGTGACTAAATTGACGCAAGCCGCGCAAAAGCAATACGGCCGGTCATGCCGACGTAGCATGTCATTATGCGAAATTACAAATTTATCTCCCGCCATAAATAACGCTCCACGCGCCTAAAGCAGTTTTCAGTTTAAAAAATGTAATGTAAAAATGTCTGGTCTGATCGTCACACCTTAGCATTAGAATTGCATTATATGTAAATAGCATGTTGCGCAGGAATTGCAGTTACGTATTTCGAGAAATAGCGTTGGTTGTGAAGTATGGAAGATCGCCTTGGCCAGTCTAGCGGCCTTCAAAGTTTTCGTATTTGATTTATCACTGCTAATAGTAACAAACCATATGAAAGAGTAAATTAATCGTTTTTCTTATTTTATAACACATCTGTAAAATATAATTTGTAAATACAACAGAGTGCGGTTGCTTCTTTAAATTCAAACTAGCAATCAATGTATTGACGCGACTGGTTACAAATTCATTGAACATACTTTGGATTCCTATTCGCTTATTCTTTCCTAGATAGAACGAGAAGGAAATAGTTATTTTAAAACATACAAAAATAACAGTAGCATTGAAATGCGAAGATATAAAAAATACAATGTTTTGTTTTCGCGCACGTACGATTTCTAACATGAAATCTAGCTGCTAGCTGTTTATAGTAAGAATTTTTTTTTATTTAACTTTGTTTCATAAGAGTATCTGACGACTTTTAACTGACAGACTACCAGAATGAATATTCATATTTATTAACTAGGTGATGACAGTTTCTGCTTTCGTAAGTTTCGTTTAGTAAAATTTTATAGTTAAGAAATTCTTTGCAAGTTTATATAACTTTATTTCTGTCATTTTTTGCCTCTATTTTAAGCGTAAAACCAAGCCGCCTCGGTAATATGTAAACAATCGGTTTGTAAAACAGTGTCGTATTTACGTTGAAGGTTATCGAATGTCACGGTCAATTTTTCAGCGAAACTAACCGGCAAAGACAACGCTATTGTCAGTTAGTTCCTTGAAACGGCCTATTGCGAGGCAGTGAAGTGTTACCGCGTTATGTAAACCAGGACGTTAAGATGCAAGAAATCATCAAAAAAATATGGAATTGACAGTTTACAAAGACATAGTAAAGTGTCGTTGTAGTTAGCAATATCCTATTTTTTATAGTAGTTCGGCGAAGCGAAATCAATATATCTGATGATAAACCCAGTATCATCTAAACCAGTGATACTCAACCTTTTTATACGGGCCACAAACACGTTTCGCTCATAGTGCCGCGAGCCGCAAACTATAAATATTTATGTATGGAATAAAAAAAACGTAATTTCAAATTAACAACGCATTAATGCAGTGAAACATGATTATCTAATAAAACAAGCTTGGTATAACCCTTATTTCATAAGGAACGCATTGCGGTCAGGTTATCTGGGATCTATTTAATTTACTAAGCGTCCTCATAGTTTTTCTGATGGGCACGTAACTTAAAATAATTGAAAATAAAGTATAATCAGGTGGGCCAACTACAAAGACTCAGCGGGCCGTAGGTTCAGTATGGCTGATTTAAACCAACGGAAACTACAGAAAGAACGATCTTCATCGTTGGCCGTTGCAGCCGTGTCTAGTTATTTTAGTAGTAAGCATTGTATTTTTCTTTGAAATGTATAAAAGGTATATATATGTTGTTTTAATTTAATTTGAATACATATTTCCATCTCAAAAGTTACCGAACACATTAAATCACCCATAAAAGACATCGTTATCATATTAAAAATAAATATATCCGTTGGACCAAGGTATGTTAACTATTCAAATACATACATTTTTCGTGTGATTTAGGTGACGTCAAAGTCTATGTCAACGATATCGTTTCAACGGATTTGTATTGTTTGTGATGAAACGTAAATACTATAATGTAGTTGAATCTGTATTCTGTCTATAATCTATAAACTACGGCAGGTACATTTCAGTATAATGTTATTACTCAGCTTAAACAAAGTTAAGGAGATTACGAAGTGGGGTTTTTGTATAATGTCTCATTGTTAAAGCAATTGGTACCCCTTATAAATAATACCTATTATAATCATTTTTGAGAGAAACCTTAATTCTCTATAAAATATTACGCTGACAGGAGCATAATGGTGATTGAAACTACAAAGTCATTAAATACATTTTGTGATCCCTCATAATAAATTATTTTTATTCATGAAGATACATTACCTATTAGTAGCTTACTTTCCTATTAGTTCATTTACTATTAGTAGGTCCTTTGTGACCCTAATTCTCTGGTTCCCTCAGGAAGTACATGGTTATAGGTATGCGTCAAAAAAAAGTAAATTTCTCATATTTTTATATTTTTCATATTACTTCATATTTTTTATTAAAAAAGACTTCAGATGTTTCAGTACTTTAAAAACTTCTAAGACAACTCAAGGTACATCGACTAAAGCTTGAGCGAGCTGAGATTTTGTAGGATTAAATCGTGCTACATTTATTGTACAGGGACTGGAAAAATAGTGACTTATTCTTTAGTTTGCTTTCGGCTATATGTATATATTGTGTGTCTGAAGACTCGGATAAAATTGTGCATCATCAAATATAACAGTATTGACATTAGGTATTGCAAAATGCTTTTATATCGATAAAATGAGAATTTACATTTATAAATATTTGCAGCATTGAACACTGCCGTCTTGGTACTTAAAACCTTTAATGTTACGGATTGAAGACAATCAATCACAAACATTATAGAGAAACTCCAAAACTACCAAAAGTATTACAGTTTTACGTAAAATATCACAGGCCAGCTGTTCTGGTTCATACGTGTGTCTCCAAAGGTAAGTGTAGCTTTACCAGTCACAGTAGGACACAACGCGAAGGAAATAAAACCATTTTCGAGTAGCCGTCATCGTAATCGAAGGAGGAAGACTACATATAAGAACATATGTATGAATTTATACAGTACGTAGTAAAAAATAAATCTTGAAATTAACAATGAGGAATAAAGTCTACCAGAGACAAGTTATACATATAAGGTGTTGAAGGTGTGCAACGGTTTTAAAAAACAGCCAATACGAGGAAGATGTGCTTGCAGATGCATAAAGAACGTAAATCGTTTTAGTGAAAGTCAGTTGACAAAATTCTTTTGTAATAAACGAGAGAACGGAGTGCAAATTTAACACGAGAATAACATGTACTTAAAATTCTAGAGACGGTTTTTTTTTGCATCAACGCTTATAATGCGTCGAGGAGTTTGTTTAAAAATTAACATGTGCACTTTGCTGTTTTCGCATTTGAAAGCGATGTCGAGCTAGATATATACTGTTTAAGCATTTTTACAAATGTCCATAGAGTCACAGACTGAATATAAATATTACATTTTGGTGTTAATCTAATATTCACACTCTTCACTTCCACACGAATATTATAAATGCGAAAGTAGTTCTGCCTGTCTTTCTGTGTAACAGTCTAGTAATAAAAAAAATATATTTACCAAAGATTAATCTTCGAATTCACTACCAGGTATACATTAAGGTATAGTAAGGTGAAGCTGTTAAGACCTTGCTAGGTCAATAGCATAGTCAGTTCGAAAAAAAAAGAAAAAAAGGTGTACACTAAATTAAAAGGTAAGTATTTAAAAGACTTCCGAGAGGTTCCGACGCAGTTGTTTGGACTAAATACAGGGGTTGTTGTAGAGAGTAGTAGAGTTCAATTGTTTAAATTAGCCCAAGCATTATCTGAGTAGGTACTGCTACAAGGATCGTTATATCTTGTTTTTACAGTGCTTCATTGTTTAAACTAAAAATTCCGGTGCGATAAGACGCAGACAGCCGAATTATTAAACAGTGTGTTCATGTCTCGTTTAATGTGATCTGAATAATTTTAAGAGTTGATGTATTAGACCGTTTTATTTTTGTGAAATATCCTTGAGTTTTTTTTTCGAACTGACTACGCTATTGACCAAGCAAGGTCTTAGCAGCTTCACCGGACTACTAAGGCGAGCACTTAAGGCACTTAGCCGATTTTATTTTGACAACTAGCTCAAGGGTGCGCGGCACACCTCGGCTTGGCTGTTGCCTGTTCATGCAATTCGCGACCTATCAAAGCTAACCTAAGTTAAGCTAAACTATTCATAGATATATGAGTTGTTGAAACATATATGTGTACCAAGCATACATATCTCAACAACTCTTATGTGTATTTTGTATCGGAAAGGATTCTAAACTATTACAGTTCGAGACGGGAAAAAAAAGAAAAACCCATCCACTTTATGTGTAAGCGTGTGAGCGTGCAAGTGTGTGGAGGTGATGTGGGGAGTGCTGTTGCAGTGATGTATTGGTGTGTCACTGTATCGCGCGAGCAGCGTACTCAAGGGCTCCCTGCCGAGGGAACGAACCTAGGTTTGAACCGCTGCCGAGGGGGGCCTACTCTAGCCGAGGGGGGCCTACTCTGCCGAGGGGGGCCTACTCTTGTGCACATATATTTTTTTTTTTTATCTTCCTAAATACTAAATATTATTTATACTTTTTAATGGTTTTATAACTAGCATGATTGTTGACAGAATTATACTTTTGTAATAAACACGCGAATTCCGGTTGTCAGGTAAAATTGTTAAATTGAAAAGAAAACAAAATTATACCCAGTAACATTGTAATTAGAAATAACTTTATAATAATGTCATCAACATTGGTATTATCAATAATAAGCATTTATAAATATCGTTCGTCTCTTAAACGTTTAATAATTCTTGGAACAAAATTAACATTGCTTATTAAAGACTTCCTTTACAAACGTTTTTACTAGTTGTACGAAAGTCGACTCTTCTTGGAAATCGCCATTTCGATAAGGACACCTACTCTCCTTTCAGATTTCCGATCTATACATTATTTAGTTCAATCGTGTTCGGAGTTTTAAATAAAGTTTTGATCTAAAATATGCGCCAAAATATATTGAAATATTTATATTAGCTCCCCCTTTGTGTTATATATTATTCTGCACAACGAAATATGTATGTTTATTTCTTACTTATAAACTACCAAACAAAAATACCTGTAAAAAACATTCAAAGAAACGTTCAAACTGTTGAACGCGACTGCATGATGTTTTTTGGAATCTATGTAACACAGGTGAAGTCCTTGGCTTTTAAAAAGTAGTTACTATAAAGGTTTTATTTGAATAATTTACTTGGCCATCGATTACAAAATTATATAGAAAATATTTCAAATATTACTTATATAAACCGCTAACGAAATATAAATATAAAACTGGAACGCTATCAGATATCGCGATAATTATATGAAATTAACCGTTAAAGTTAATAAAGACCGATATAACTATTAACTTAGATAAGTTTTTATTTTCATAAATGTACAGGAAATCCGCTATTTCGAGAATACTTTATTATATTTATCTTTATTATACAAGCTGTAATCCTTACTAATAATAGATGAATGCAAATATCAAAAACTAGGATGTCTTATGTCTCAACGCATCAATCTTTTGAACAAAAACTTCGACAAAAGAAGAATATTCTCAGTTGTTCAAGAAAGTTCTAGACTAATTTTACGCGGACAGAAAATATTTAGTTATCGCAAATTGGTTTCGTAGGTTTAATTTTTGAATGTGACTAAACAAATTCAATAAAACGTTAACTTGCAAATGTTTACTGCTAGAACGAATATTATCTCATGCGAGACACGGGCTTACGTCATTCTCGTGAAGTCTTTATTTAAACAAATGTTTGAAAGTTAACTGAAAACTACGAATGCCATTTGAATCATATGTTGCAATTTGCCTTTCGAAGAATTATAGCAATAAGATATGAGTAAGATTGGTAAAACGGTATTGAATCAATTGTAACAAAAACATATATAAAATATTCCTTATATTTCTGAGAATGTTTTAAAAATTTTTAAAGTTACTCATCATTTGACAGCGTAGAAAAAAATTAAATAACTATATATTATTATAGGTATAATAATCTATGTTTAAATAAATTACTATCATATAGAAACTTTATAATATAACCGTTCAATAAATAATTTTATTTATAGGTCGTTTGTTACCAATAAAAATGTTGCAGTAAAGAAGAAAATTATTGCGTCGTCATTGTGTATTTTATATACATAACTGTTATATTTTATGAATAACTAACATTCATGTTGCATTGATCATCCGCAATAGCTAGTAATCGTCAAATGACTTCCTCCAGATACAAACAAAGGACAACGAAATAACCGACATGTGCGATAAAGGTTTGCAGTCCAGTGCGCACATAGCTGAATGTTTTGATTGCACGGAGATCTTCTAAGAACACGGCTGGCCCTTCATTACAGCCCTTAGCAGCATTCCACTCGATTAACTTTTTCCATCTGTTACGCATTCGGCTTTCTTTAATATATCGCATCACTGTGATGGCATCTTACGGACCGAGTTGGTTTTGTTTGCCTAAAGAATGAAAATTAACACGAAATGATCTATGTTTATCGCATTTCTTTTTTGCCTTTATTGAAGATCATTATTTCCATTATCAAGTGGCTAATACTATCTTGTGATGTCTTCAATGTTCCAATGAGATGGTGACCCGATTGTTAGAACTTTCCAGGACTATATTAACATACCTATAGTATCTATAACTATACCTACCTATCATATTTTAAATATATAACTGCATTACGTAAGATGTCACCAATGTTGCAAAATATAAAGTTAAATAACCCAAAGTTATTATTACTATAAATATAAAGAAAAATCAATTCCCTACTTTATGTATTAGCGCAGAATGGTTATTTCGTTTCTATTTATAATTGTTAGGCCAATTACGCCATCAAACATACGTACGTACAAAAACATCACACGGAAAAGAAAAAGGGTTAAAAGATGTTCATATAAAGAAGTGAATAAGTGAATGCGACAGAAGAAAATAGAGAGATCATCAATAATATAGACAGATTAATGTTCATTCGCTCAGTTGCCATTTTATTTTAGTACATGCTTGTACTGTAAATAGAAGATTTGGTATAATTTTCTTCGTTAGTACATTTACATCCGTGCGAAGCGGAACGGGCAGACAATAGAAAAGAAAACCAAATGGCAGACTGAGATTTGGTCAAAAATCCTTTACCGCAATTATAGAATCTATTTTGTTTCACAACGTTAGAATACCGACTAAATATTACATCATTTACCTTTAATTGGCGTCGCAAAAGCATTTGCCAATGTCAAAAAAATAACAACAATGTACGCAGTCTGCATTATCAGCATAACCAATAAATACTCGAGATGTAACGGATTTTATCAAAAATAATTTCAAATTTTATTTCTATTGTAGTTAGTCTGTAACCACATTGAAAATATTATTAAAACATGTTCGTGATCTTTCTTATCTGTCAATGAAGGTAAAATATTAAAGTAACGTCAAGATATGATCTAAATGGTGATATACTAAATTGCCATATGAAATAATATACCTACCTCTGGAGTTGTAAGGTACTATGTATTTATATGTATAAAGAAAATTACGTCTTTCTACTATTCATAGGTTGAACATACGGCATTTTACATTGTCTTTCTAGTACCGGTCAATCAAGAGACTCGTTTTAAGATCGCTTTATAAATAACATCGATCTAAATTTAGAGATTAGCATCTGTAATGAACTCAATTTTATTTCGTAGCATCTGTACAAATATAAAACAAATTCTACATTATATAATTTTGTTTTATGCCAACAAGAGGAGTTGTTCTGTCTTACGTATTTCAACCAAATTAAATAACGTGAGTTGCTGACGAATCAGTTTTTACTTTAGGTAACCGAATGTCTTGAGATCCGAAATGAAAGTGTAAGGAGAAATGTGGTAGAATTGTGACCATTACATAGAAGTGGCGGTTTTATATATTCATATGAAATATACTTGTGATAATAAAGAATTTTAATTTTATTGGTACGCAATATTGATTACATTTATCGATATTATTTACTCATTCCCCAAATAAACATATAACTTTAGAAGACGATAATGGATACAAGACGTTTATAAAAATGTTGTAGATTAGATACAGCTTGAAATGTAACGGCATACGAATAAAATCGTTTTAAATATTCTGTACTCAATGTTAAAAAGGCATTCAATTCGTTCAAAGTAAAGAATCACATGATTCTTGTTTTTGTGACGCGACGTCAGACAAGCGACCGCAGCAGCCTTGTTTTATCTACAACCGGTCTGCATCAATTGATTAATACCTACTTATACTGTAGCTACCCGCAAATTGTTCTAGTGGTCTACTAAACCGCCTGATGTCATGTCCTTATTGCAAACTGCACAATTCTATTAAAAGCAATTAGGTTTATCAAGCAGTTGTCAGACTACTAACTGTAATGTTTTGTTTTAAAGTCTGTGCAAAGTTATATATAAGTATAACTGCAGGGACATATAATAAAAAAAACATTAATTTTATATTTATAATATGAACGATTTCTTAATGCGTTGCCTTAGCCATACTTGTGCATTGTAGGAAGTAGAAACCGGTTGAGAATTTACGCTTACAATGAGATGGCTATAATAGAATTCAATGTATGAATGGACTCAATATATTTCAAGGAATTGTATTGCAAAGACCAAGTACTTTTATGGCAGTCGCATGTGGTCCGGATCTTAACGCAAATGTTGTGAGGAAAAGAACATATATTATTGCATATTACAAAACAATGTCCTCTGTCACGTCCGTCTGTCTGTTAGCGATAAACTCAACGGCTGAATGGGTTTTCACGCGGTTCTCATCAGTAGATAGAATGATTAACGAGGAAAGTCTAGGCATATAATTTGACAAGTTTTTTATTATTATCAAAGCGAGACAACATCTAGCGGTTCTGCCTGTAAATTATAAAGAATTTGATACTGTGTAATATATCATTACATAGTATAAAACAAAGTCCCCTACCGCATCTGTCTGTTTGTCTGTTCGCGATAAACTCAAAAACTACTAAACGGATTTGCATGCGGTTTTCACCAGTAGACAGAGTGATTCAAGAGGAAGGTTTTAGTATATAATTTGTTAAGGATTTTTTTGTAATCAGGGCGTAGTCCCACGTCTGCCGGGCACGCTAGTTTTATTATAATTTAATACTGAATAATACAGTCGAAATAAGCATTTTATGCAATATATTTTGTATTTAATATAGCTACTTTATTAATTTTACTATGAACATCGTATTAAGTAAGTAATTATTTTAAATCATTAGGTATTAAACAATGATTTACATATTAAAATATATACCTATATTATTTATTAACCGGATATTACGCGGAATTAGAGGTGTTGGTGATTCATTGAGAGCACAAAATGATCCGCAATGAAAACCCGCTGACTCTGATTCACAATCAAATTAAATTAGGCTTTCCTTCTAGAAGCAATCATCAATCACGGCGCTTTGATAATGGTCAGAGGTGTAGATCGCATAGACGGGTTGAAAATAGCTTGCCTGTCACGTATCGAAGGTAATTTCCAATGAAGGTCAATTGTTCCGTTGTATTTGTAATGTCTGCCGCTATGACATCAGATTTTTTTGTAACTTAAATTTCTTGTAGTAACTTTCGAAACGGCTTCGGTTATCCAATCCTTTTACGTATATTGCGATTAAATAACAAAAACGCACACTCTTTTCTATACACTATTATCATCAATTTTTTATTCGTTTTATAGCTATATTGTCTTTTGGACACTATGTTATATTATAAAGAGGTAAGTTTGTGAGTTTGTGACGTTGCGTTGTAAGGGGTAATCTCAGGAACTACTGGTCCGATTTGGAAAAAATCTGTTAGTGTTATATAGCTCATTTATCTAGGAAGGTTATAGGCTAAATATCATCACGCTAAGACCAATAGGAGCTGAGCGCCAATGAAAAATGTTTGGGTTTTTTTTCCTCTTGAGAGCTTCCGCTGCGTGTTAGCGTTAGCCCCAAATAACTATTCTACGCGAACAAAGTCGCGGGCAGAGGCTAGTTGATGATATTTTTACTTCTTGCAGAAGCCATAGAAACCGTAGATTTTCATGTTAAAGTTGGTTGTAGATACATAAAAAAATCAATATCTAAACTATCTACTCCTTTTGGCTTTGTTTAGATTAGATATTCTGATAAAATGTTGCTCTAGAAATTTTGTGAAAGCGCAGTCTACGACGATACTTGCATATTATGCAACTCGAATGCTTATGTCTACTCCACTAAGGTAACTTCCATAGGTATTTGCATGCCCATAAGCGAATTCTGAATACACAGCATATCTATTGTTGAATTTGGTAACGAATGGGACGGTTAACGGTGTTAATTCTGCAACAGTACAGTAAGGCGCCATTCGTTGTACCTTGAACGAATATTTGTAAAATCCATAATAGATAGTTATTAGAGTTAATTACAGCAAACAAATTCTTATCTATATTGTCATTTACTTAATTCGAAGTATTGAACAATGAGTCGACTATGATTACGTTGTTCGTTTTGTTTTCTTATTTTATTACCGATTTCTATAATGGAAACGTGATATAGGTAAATAAAAATATATTAGGAAGTCTTTCGTAGTAGTTATTAACAGAGATAAGGCACTCAACCTCGAGGATTACTTAAGACGGGTGATTTCATACATCTACGTAAGGAATGTAAAACGGTCACAATAATTTCACAAGACAAAGACATTGTCATACATCATTGTCCACGAATAGAGAACGAAGCTTACGACGTACAATGATACATAAATTGACTACATATAAACGATAAAATCACTATAGATACTCGAAATAAAAACTAGCACGTGATCAAACTAAAGTTGTCACAATAAATTTGTACAGGGTGCTGCGCAGGCGGCGAAGGTAGCGCCGCGCCTCGCCAGCGAGCCTCCGACTTTGCTCACGGCTCTATGCACACACCGCCCTCGGTAAATTCTTTGCATAAATAAACGAGAAAGCTTATATCATGACCACAAACTGTAATTCTTATTACACGCACTTCACAAAACGTTACACACTGCTTCCAAAACAATTTAAAACTATATCTCTTACCTTACACTGCGCAGTAACGATGTTCCAATGCGATCAATGAATGAAAAACAATGGAAAACCTGGCACAGTCACGTTCGTACGGGTACGTCGAGAGCAATGGCGCCACCGGTTCGTTCGTTTGTCGAGTCTCTCGGCGACTAGGAAGGCGAGCCTTGTTTGCTCAGTGACGTGAACCCTTGTATCGTCGTTCCTTTTCTCGATCGAATGGTCGTGCGTATGAAAGAAAGAAATAGCAATATAGTAATCGGCACCGTAGTTTGTACCTGTTGTGCAGCAACGGAGCAACCTACGCCGGTGAGACGAATAAATTGAACAAATGAACAATGTCAAGTTTCATGTTTGCTTGATAGTTTTAAAATTATGCGAAATAGGTACACATTATTCACTAACATAAATATTTTGAGTTTAATTGCTTCAAGCTGTATCTATCTGTACACAAGTACATGTAGACATTTATTACAAAATAAACTCTGTGTCTATAGATAAAGATTTAATTTTCAACTTTGCATGATTACAACTTTTTACTTTGATGATGCCACATTAAATGGTAATGACTTGATATGATGATAGATGAGATTCATTATGAACATCAGAATTATCTGTTTTTGTTATTGTGTGTGTGTTTTAAAAAAATATTTATACGTACACAGCACAACAAACTGTAATACTGTTATTTATTTTTGCTTTGTGCTGCCGTCTCTGAACGCACTTCATAAACTATATAGTGACGTGTCTCAGTATAAAGTATTTGATGGACACTGTATTTAATGTTGTTCGACAACAACATACCAACACTCTTTATATATTTAATGTACAATAGTTACGATAGATGGCGTTGCCAATATATTTGTAATACTTTACAAATCTTTAATTTTTATAATTATATTAAAATCAAGAATGATTTTTGTATTAAAATAATATAAATCTATATTATTGACAGGATATGAACTTTAGCGATTGTGTATTTCTATAGTGCATCTTTTTCTTGTATTTTATTTAGCACAATAATTATGTTTAAAACATTTTTCATTGTTATGAGATTGGAATAAAAATGATGTTAATAAATAAATAAAAATAATGATATGACAGTAACAAGCCGCTTTACAATTTGGTTGTTGGTCTCTTTCTGAAGGTATAGGCATAACACGCGAATCCACGACGTATTGGCGATTTCAAAGTTCGAGAAATCCACAGTTCTATAATTATATTCGTACATACGGTTTTGAAAAAAAATATTTTCTCAGGTTCACTTTTTCTCGCGATATTTTCCATCACCGTCATCATATATATATATCCAGCGTTGGGTACCAATTTAAATTAGTAAATGTATATGCGAATTCCGAAAAATTCGTTGGTACATGGGGCTGGCTTCGAACCTGCGGATATGGCAATTCCATATTCCAGCAATCAAACCACACGACCAACAACTTACAGACAACTTACAACATACATTAAAAAACGTACAATAAGTCATATAAAATTAAAGATAGTAAAGTTGATGGTAAAAATGAGATATATTAGATAGATAGATATACTTGGAAATGTCACATGTAGAAATGTTTTGCTAATCTTTTTTTTTCGAATTGGCTACGCTATCGACCTAGCAAGGTCTTAACAGCTTCACCGGAATATTAAGGCGAGCGCTTAAGCCACTCAGCCGATTTTATATGACAACTAGTTCAAGGGTGCACGGCACACCTCGGTTTGGGCTGTTGCCTGATACATGCAATTCGTGATCTATTTGAGCAAACCTAAGTTTTTTTTTTCGCGGGGGTGTCCTCTTAGAGATATGCACCTAGCCTGGCAGCACAGGTGAGAATGCCAGATTTCTACTGACTAAACACCCTCGGTGTTCTTCTTTAGCCGGGCGGGCAGGAACGGCCTCTGCAGTACTTCTACCCAACCCGGCTGGAGTTGACCCCTCATCAGTTGTAGTCTGGAGAGGAAAGAACTTGACCCTCTCTGACGAACTGATGAGAGGCGAACTGAACACTAATGCACCTTAATCACGTGAGCCTGTGTTAGAGTTACCAGGGCGACAAACATGCCCGTGTCCATCGCCCGCTAAGCTAATCTAAGCTAAGCTAACTATTCATACATATATGAGTTGTTGAAACATATATGTATACCAAGTATACATACCTCAACAACTCTTTTGCTAATCTTGTCAACGATGTAGGTGGTGGAGCCACGCTGAAGCTATTACTGGTTTCAGTATGAATGGGTCGGCTCGTCCGAGGTACTACCACCCTCTCACAGAACACCGACGTGAAGTAACAGTGCTTGCATTGTTGCATTTCGTTCGGTTAGAGAGAGCACCGGAAGCTCATCTCCCCATCCCCTCATCCTCTTCACTCCCCCTCCCCGCGACTCCCCTGGTGTTGCAAGTGTCTATGGACGGTAGTGATCACTTAACATCAGGTGACCCATCTGTTCGTTTGCCTCCTATGATATAAAAAAAAGATGACTCAATTAATTTAAATATGATATAGTAAAATATTTGTCTTGGTTATCTATGTATACGCTTAATAATTATTAGTTTTCTTTTCAATTACTAAATTATATGTCTGACCTGCTTTATTAGTTTTGATACTATACGACTGATATAAACATAATGTAATTGCAGTTAACATTAATTGTGTTTATTAGTTGTTATGAGAAGATTAATAATAACAATGAGACGTGATGAGCCATTTTTGCAGGCCGGCATGAAGACATTGTTTCCGAACTAAAACTTTCCATCAGGTATTTTCGAACTGACTACGCAATTGACCAAAGCGAGGTCTTAACAGCTTCACCGGACTACTAAGGCGAGCGCTTAAGGCACTCAGCCGATTTTATTTTGACAACTAGCTCAAGGGTGCGCGGCACACCTCGGCTTTGGCTGTTGCCTGATACATGCAATTCGCGACCTATGTGAGCTAACCTAAGCTAAGCTAACTATTCATACATATATAAGTTGTTGAAACATATATGTGTACCAAGCATACATACCTCAACAACCCTTATATATATTTCGTATCGGATAATATTGTAAACTATTTCAGTTTGATAAGGGAAAAAATAAAACCCTTCCACTTGCATGCGTAAGCGTGTATGCGTGCACGTGTGTGGAGGTGATATGTGTCTCCATCAGGTACTGTGTAATCATTTTGTTGAGTTACTAAAAAAATAATTGCAATAACAATTAGTATCATTCAGGTTTGTATAGTTCCGAGCACATCAAGAATAGTTAGTATACAAATATATTTCTCAGTTTATAATAAAAAAGACCCATAATATGTACAGTAGTTGAACTAAATCAAACACCTATATAAAGAAGATCGAAGTTTTGCCTTTGACAAAGCATCTGAATAAATTATGCTATACATTACAAAGTCAATGGATAAAAATAACAAATCCCAACGACTTCATACGACGTTTGAATGAGATTATTATCATGTTTATTATAGACAATTTATAAACTTTTCTATATAGTGTTTATATAAATACAATTATAAAAGCAACGTCTTTAATATAATTTGTAATTTAAGTCTCAAGCTAGATCTAACTGATATCGAAGGCAAAACGCTGATTAAGCTTAGTTCAGGTGATAAGGTTTAGCTAGGTATATATGTATTTATTTGTGTAAAAATGAAAAAAAAAGTGCGTGCGTACAAAGTATACATGTGAGAAGTGAAACTTCTTTGGCGAACTAATTTATAAGTCTTGTTTATATTTATACAAACAAGAAAAAACAATAAAAAGTTTTTTTATTTATTTAATCTGCGTTTACTGCAAATGACGTCACTTCCGTTGCATATCTGCGTGACGTTACATCTGTAAAAAAATGACCCACATGCGCCTAAAGAAGTTTCACTTTAAAAAAAAACTTTATTATTTTTAATTAAATTATTGCAATATCGTTCATTATTAATCATCAAATCAAAAATATTTTATTCAGTTGAGGCCCTGAGAAGACTATTGTAAACGTCAAAACTACCACTGCAGGTTCAAAAAATAACCCAGTTATGGAGAAGACTCGGCAAGAAACTCGATCTGGTTTATCTTTTCATCATATTATACATATTTGTTTAGACATACGTGTTTGGTGGATACAAAGAGAGGGACGTCATTTCTAGACATCACTATCGTTCGTGTATTGGATCCACCCTATAAAATAGCTTTTAGACATTAAAACCAGCTTAACGTGATACTTGAACTTACTAATACCATCCGATAAATCAGTAATGTGCTGTATGGGACTTTGCTTAAAATCTAATATTATAGCCTAAAAAACTGTTACTGGTTTTAATGAATCTGAAAAATGGGGTGACCACTTTATCATTGTTTCTAGTATTTACTTTTTGTCGGTCTTTTAATAAATCCCTCTTTTGTAAGTTTTTGCGGACATATGTTAGACTATCTTGAATATATTGGGGGGTGACTTAAGATATTCATAAAGCTAATGATTTGCGAGGCCCCAGATTGTAAATTAGTCGAAATGCCCGTAGGAATATAATGTCTACCTCAGTTGCTACCCATCACAGCAAAATGTCATATGACATTAAGCTATGGAAGTAAACGAAGTAGACTAACATAGCAACGGCAATATCTGATATCTTAGGAATTGCAAATGCAGCAGAACATAATATTCTCGCTGATTTTTTAATGTGAGGACCCCATTATTGTTTAGAATCAAGTGTGTGGTAATAAGATAGAGTAAGTGTGATACCCAAGAATACAATTTTGTCAACTAAGTTTAGTAAATTTCCTTCAAACGTGATTCTACTATCAACAAGTGCAACACTAGGCAAGGTAAATCTTATACATTTTATACTATATATTAAACCTTAAGTACACATATTTAATTATAATAAACAGATTAAGGTGTAGCCTCTGTGATTTTGATATTGTTACTCATTGATTCGTTTAGCAAATGGGGGTTACCCTTAAAATTCAGGTTTAATAATCTTTTTAAGTAGAGTGCTTTTCTTTGATATTTTATATTGGTGAAACTATTCCAGTGAAATAATACATTATTCCGTTTTTTGTCTTTTATTTTATTAAATAACTAGCGGGCCCGGCAGACGTTGTCCTGCCCTGATAAAAAAAAATCCTTGATAAATTATATACCAAAACGTTCCTCAGGAATCACTCTATCCATTGGTGAAAACCGCATAAAGATCCGTTAAGTAGTTTTTGAGTTTATCGCGAACAGACAGACAGACAGACGTGGTAGGGGACTTTGTTTTATACTATGTAATGATAATGATTTATTTTTTTATATAGAAAATTGCTACTCAAATATCATTTCAAAAATTGTTAATTAAAATAAAGAAATTATTTAAATCCTTGTTATTCCTACAAATAAAATGTTTTGTATTCCACCGCTCAAACGGTCATATGTTTGCTTTTACTTTAAAATTTATTTTCTTCTTCTGACTATGCTTGGAATTTAATTAATGATTATATTTTGACCTAAGAAGTTTTCATTTTTATCCTCGTTTTGTTTTTAAATATTATAGACCCATTCGTGTCAAAATTATAGCGTCTTTACACTTTTATGTTGAAATACTCGCGAAAACGAACTTGCTAAGCATACGAAATTGCTATTTTGATATATTATAAACTAAGAATTAATTCAGAATTGAAATGCTTTCGAACCCAGTAGCTTAATTTTGAAGATAACTAATAGATCGAGCGAGCATTCAATTTATCACGTAGAACTTTCCAGAGAATGCCGGTAGAAATCTACTGTTCTAAGATTTCTCTAATTAAGCATGAAATACTAGAGGCTACACTATAATCGAATTTATAGGAATGTTAGATTTTATATTTTGATTAATAGCTCTGTATCCGCTATTTCAAAGCTGATTATTATTATTACTTTATTACATTACTAGTTTTTGTAAGAATACCTGATTAATTGACAAAGGATATTGTGTAAATAGTTTCTGTAATTTAATATTAACACACCAATGTTCCTGGCGTTCGGTTGAACGGTATAAAAGTTTATGTGTTTTAGCGCCATCTAGTGGCATCTATTGTGTGAAATCAAGATCATCTCCGGCAGCGCTTAACGGATCGACGTGAGAGTTAACATATCAGAGTATTTTGTCATATAGTTTATCCATTCTCCTATAATAACTCATCATCAGGTGGCTCTGGGCACAATAGTACTTTATTGTTATTTAATTTTATATAGTAATGTATTATAACACGAACGAAGTCTCAGGCGTTTATTAATACATTATATACAAACATCCACTTTTATATATAGACATAAAAGTTGGTCATTGTTTCTAGAGGTGTTAGAGCCACGCTGAAGCTATTACTAGTTTCAACATGAACGGGTCGGTTCGCCCGGGGTAGTACCACACTCTCACAGAAATCTGACGTAACAGTGACTATTGTTGCGTTTCTTTCGGTCAGTGAGAGCGCCGGAGGATCACCTCCGCTCCCCTCCCCTACTCGTCACCTCCCCCTCCCCATCCTTCCTGCTCCCTTCCTCCAAACACAGGCTGGTAACGCACTTGCGACTCGTCAGGTGTTGCTAGTGTCTATGGACGGCGGTGATTACTTAACATCAGGTGACCCACCTGTTCGTATGCCTACTATGATATAAAAAAAACTGCGTAATAATGATATATATATTTACTATTGATATTAAATCGATAAAATTATGTGTAATTTATAATAATGTTCCAGAAGCTTTATTGAATAAATGCTCATACGTACATAAAAACGACAGCGCGAGATAAGTAACATATTTTATTCGTACTTATAAATTGTGACGGCAGAATAATGTTATAAATTATGTCGTCTCTTTATCGGTTATTATTCGCATAATACTTTCAGTACTTCATTATGTTTGTGATCGTCCCATAATGCGATGACCTCTGTTAGGGCGTCAGCTGACGAATAAATTAAATATTTTTTTAGTCGTACGACTTGTTCAAACTTAGTCACCTGAAAACATGTTGGCAATGAATAAAGTCGGCGACAAAAACATTTGTTTTTATCCGCACGGCTTTGAGGGTAAAGGTCGCTGTATCATTACTACGTTTTATAACGATATATCGAATATCGAATGACGTATGCCGAATACTATCGATATTTGTATACATATGATAGTACTGAAGATACGATAATATCGGTGTAGGACGAAGAAGGTTGTTTTTGAGTTTATCGCCAACATACAGATAGACAGAACCGGTAGATGCCTTTATTTTATAATATGTAGTGATATTCACGAGATATCAGGATATCAGTGCCGAGTGAAGACCGACTATCACAGAGATCCGAAATAGGCTGCAGGATGAATGTCTGTCAAAATAATTAATTTATAGTTTTGTAAACAAATACGTATGTACTTATTTGTTTTTGAAGTGAAATCTTATTTGGACGCGTTGGGCGATTTGAACAAAACAATTAAATAAAATCGTTTGTTTGTGATAAATTTCATGGTTTCGCGTCACCAATGACATCGACATGCTCGTGACGTAATGCGTTTGTACCAGACATTATATACACTCAACTCTATTATATGCATGTTTGGATTTCTTGGATCGGTAACATCTTGTGATTTCGCGTCACCGATAACGTCGACATGCTGGTAACGTATTACGCTTACGTCACATTAACGATATGTAGGGTAGCAATCTGTGTACATGTAATATTGATATTTTATATTGAGCTTGTGCAGCTCATCATATTTTTGACGAATTAATAAACAGACCAACGTCATTAATTTCAATTAAGAAATTATAAAAATTGAACGGTTCAAACTATAATTGATTGGAAATTAATATAAGTACACAGTTATTCCATTGTTTTACCGTCCATAGACACTTGCAACACCAGGCGAGTCGCGGGGAGGGGGGAGTGAAAAGGATGAGGGGATGGGGAGATGAGCTTCCGGCGCTCTCACTGACCGAACGAAACGCAACAATGCAAGCACTGTTACTTCACGTCGGTGTTCTGTGAGAGGATGGTATACCCCGGACGAGCCGACCCATTCATGCTGAAACCAGTAATAGCTTCAGCGTGGCTCTACCATCAACAAAACTCCACTTCTGTCGACAGTCCTCATGAGTGCGTACATTATAATTTGGGGTTTAGCTTATTACTTTAACAGCCGTATTAGTAACACTGAAAGATGACAGTAATATCGATTAAGACGGTTAATATATTTCTTATCGATATGTTATCGATATGTTTTTAAATTTGCATCCCTATACATGCCCATGTAGAAGTAAATGTCCGCTCCGTTTGTTTATCACTCTACGTCCGTATAAGGTTCAAAGAAGACCGCGTGCTTTCACCGGCGCGGTGCGGCGGCTGCGAAATGCCTATTATTTGCTCGGAACTCGCTGTCTGCGTATTGTTTGTCTAATTTTAATTAGCTTGGTAGATCCAAGCTTAGTTTGTTTTTTTTACAGTAATTACTGAGAGTGACTGTTGATATTTATGTTTGTACCTAATAACATACTTATTTTTTGTAAGCATCTTGTTTATTAACCAGTTGGATATTGTCCCGAACTAATATTATAAATGTTTATGTGAGTTTCTTTACTTTTTTGTTATGGCTTCACGGTTTAATTACTTAATCGATTATACTGAAATTTTTCATACACGTTATCGTAGGTATAAGGACACAGTCTACCTTTACCTTTAATCCAGAAGAAAAGTAGTATTCTTGAATAATATATAAAATTTACAATAACTTAAGCAAAGCCACGGGTAATAGCTAGTTACAATATAAATGTTTTTAAAATGTATATGACACACAAAATAATGGCGAATGAAAATACCAGGTAACCGCTCCTGGTCTTTATGGAACATGTGGCGCAAATAGCGAAAAAAAGGAGAAGTTGAAAGAAATGGACATAGTATTACGTCAGGAGGGTACTTAATAAAAAAAAGTATATGACACTGTTTCACAATTTTGGTCTTCGCAAAACATGGTTCAAGTACCGTTACTAACATTCATTCCATTTTCGTACCATCCCATTACCGTAATATCAAACTTTATTTTCATTACACAAAGGTATCCTCAATTTCAATGAATGTCATAACAGAAATCAGGTTGGTGAAATGAAACTTTCTTACTTTATATAACGTAATTGCAGAGCATGTTTCCTTTACAGCTGTCGAGATGAAAAAAAAGGCTGGCAGCAGGTGTTACTCATTCGCCCTGCGAGCTTGTAGTACGTTCACCACCGGTTATTACGTGTCAGTTATTATTTCGATATGCTAATGGGTCTTTCTTATTTATCATATATCAAGTGAACAAAAAAATATCAAACATTGAAAATTAACGAACGTGTAAAGTAGAAAAAAGTTTCCATTGAGACATTGATGATGATTTGTTCCTACCGATCTCGGCCATGGCGTCGTTTGACCCCTAATCTGCTCGGAGTCCAGTAGTAGAAGCGGTCAGATGTGCAGGATATATTAAGATGCACAAGTGTGCGTGCAAGACACAAGTGCAAATACTCGTCCTTGTTGTTCTGGACCCAGTGGAACGGGGACCGTTACGACCGGAGAAGGACTCAGACAGATGGCACAGTATCCCGGTGAGAAAATACAAGGGGTCAGTACTATCTTGCACTCCCTTGTCGTCGCCTTTTACAACACCCACGGGAAGATATGGGGTGGTGCTATTCTACTCTACTGACACCACACGGCATAAGACATTACATTAAATAAAGAGTGGAGTCAATTTTAGCCGTTCATAAGGTCTTTAGTTCTTTTATATCAAATTTCAAGGGACTGGGCATTTTTTCGTTATACGAACAGGAGAGAAAATGGTTTTGTGGTAAACCAACCAAATTGAATTAATTCCTACGTTATAGAAAAATTTTCGTTATGACGAACGACGTTATAAACAGTTTACACTGTATTTTAAAATTTTATATATATTAAAAAAATAAATTCTTATCAACAGCTAAAGTTGGACATGATTCGTTATGAAATGTAACTTCTCAATGACTTCTAAAAATGGCAGCTATAATAATGAAGAGGAGCTACTAAAAATTCGGTATAATATAAATTAAGTAATTAATGATATACCGCTTTTTTCTTTAAACCCGTTTACATGTAATTATTTTTATGATGTTACCTAACCAGTAAGCATACAAGTTTCTATAATATATGTTTTACATGTAATATAAAATCAGCGTAATCACAATGAAATTATTTAAACCAAGGTAGAAATACTGCGTCGTTTCATGCAAGAATCCATTAAAAAAACTAGTTACCGGGTAACCACTCGTCTTGGGATCACCTTTGTAGCTCCAACCGGTTTTCAATAGGCGATGCCAGCAGCTGACTGGTGACTGAGGTCAGGGGCAGTATTTTATGAAATGTTTGGATCAGTTAGATATTGTTATAAATGAGAAATCATTACTCCTTCTATCGACGACTGTATTGGAAATTATAATCGATGTTTGTGAGTTCTTTATATGGCTTTGTTCTATTTTGAGTTCTGATTGAGTTCTCTAGTTATTGTCTTTATATTTCATATTACAAAACTATTTTTAAAGATATACGAACATTTTATCAAATCACAAAAAATATTACATTTTTGCTACACGAGGTATTTAATTCTTACAAAGTTGCAAAATTTTCGTAATAAATGATTACATTAGAGAACTTAGAAGACTATTACGTGTACATTAAAAACCATGGCTACTAAAAACAAAATCAATAAATTATCTACTACATTTATATATTTTTTTTATAATCGTTAGCAGTTCGTTGAATTATCAAAAATGTTAAATTATATAAAAGCCTTAGTACTTCCTGTAAATCATGCTGTCGCTGTTAATTATTAATTTCAATGAATATACGTAAGAATTTGTACGCTAACATTCCCGTGGTTGTAAGCCTTTTATACAGGTTGTGTTTGCCTAATGATATTTATAATCTTTTTTAAGGAATACTTATCTCATCTTGTATATACAAATTTGAAGCGTTGATGGCTCATTTGACAGCCTTTGGGTACCGCGTCTATCGATATAGGTTCAAATCCATGCGATTACCACTTGCAACAAGCACCTATTATTGTGTTCTGACAGTTGCACTTGAGAATCAGTTTAGCTTGATTACTATTTTAGGCGAATTCGTCATTTAACATGAGATAAGATTGTTGACAGATCGACGTCCAGTTTTTAATTTGCTATCTATTTCGTTACACTATTGTTAAGCACAAATTTGATTTTAATTCTTTCGTTTGTACACCTGTGCGAAGACGGGACGGGTAGTTAGTATAAAAGAAAATAGTTATTTTGCTTCCTACCGTGACATGGATGGTACAAGACCCGTTTTATATTTTGAAGCGATGATGGCTCTGTTGATAGCTTTTGAATATTGCGTTGATCGATGTAAGTTCGAATCCATTTGATGGTGACTCGCGACAAGCACCTATTGCTGTTCTGACAGTTGCACTGGAGAACCAGTTCTATCTAGTTTTAGCTTGAATACTAACTATTTTAGGCTAATTCATCATTTAACATGAGATAAGATTGTTGACAGATTGACGTTCAGTTTTTAATTTCCTATCTATTTCGTTACACTATTGTGCTGTTAAGTACAAATTTGAATTTAATTTTTTCGTTTGTACACCTGAGCGAAGACGGGACGGGTAGTTAGTATAAAAGAAAATAGTTATTTTGCTTCCTACCGTGACATGGATGGTACAAGACCCGTTTAATAACAGAATATTTTATACCCCGCAGCAATCTCGAGATTGACCATCGTATCTTCAGATCTATAATTCGCCAGGCGATAGACGCTCGGAGCTACAACGTCCTATATAACTAATAATTCTGTTTGGCTGTCAGCGATAATAAGTGGTATTATGTATCGTACAACTCGATTAAATACTCTATTAAGGCATTGCTACATATGGCTTGTTAATTCTTTTTTACGCGATATAAACTAACGCTAGTGGGCATCGGCGTTGGGTAAACTGCGAGAATTTTTGGTTTGAACAACCGTTATCTTCATATACATTCTATGGTTTAAATACATCTAGAGTAGGGTTGCTATCTTTTATTTCAGAAATTAAACATATAGGTTGATAGGTAAATGTGTATATATGAAAATGTTGTAAGGTATAATTGCAGCAAGGAGTGCAAAACGATATTTTAGTTTTTCGTTCTTTAACAGATTGTGGTAAAATTCATCATTGGAAAATTAAACTATGTAGAATAAAGTATGCTACGTATTCGATTTTACATATAAAACGACTTCATCTGTGGTGAATAAAAATATATAACTCTTAATATGCCTAGCAGGCTCATCACTTAGTGGTTAGTTATAATAAAATTCATAACGTAAAACCTACTCCATTAAAATACTTACCAACTTTTAAGCTGATCTATTTCTCGATCGATTATCTATCAAATCTATTTTTTGTATATGTAAGATTGACAAAATTCGAACCTAATTCATTTTTTTAAGTTTCTTAATATTATTGCGGGTTTTTTCTGAGTTTACAAATATTTTAGAATAGTAAACGTATCAATCTAAATAGGGCGAATAGAAGCTTATAAATAAAAAAGGCTTATAAGAGACCCACTATAGGGTCGTAGATCTCTTCCCGAAGGAAGGTATGAACTCTGACTAATCCACACTTCTATATTAAGAATATATAAGAACATTTCTCAGCTTCAGGTTTCCTAATAATGTTTTTCCTTCACCGTCATCCGAAAGTGTTATCAATATACGTACGCGAATTTCGAAAAACTCGCTGGTACATTTGGGCCACGAATCTCCGGACCTCAGGTTGATTTTCCACAACTCAACTACCACGAAGATGGCTCGTCAACGGTAAGGAAGAACACTATTTAAATATTTTTTTTATTGATAACACGATTATTGATAAAGCTCACCAATAGCTAATAAACAAATAAAAATAATTGAAGAGAATCGGTTGACAAAAAAAGCACAAAATGGAACCTTACAGAACCATTTTATATCAGCCTATTTGTATTTAGATATATAACTTATTATATAAAATAACATAATATTTATAAAATGAGGATGGGAACCCTAATTTACCACCCGGTAAAACGATGTCACGAAATATTTACTTAAGTTTTATTATAAATACTTGAGTGTTCGTCATTTATAAATCTTACAGACAATAAGAAAGACAATGAACCTTTTTTAAGATGTAATATTTTAGAATGTTCGTTTGAAGGTTTCCAGCAAGATCAACGGGTCACGCTTGTTGATTATCTTCAGACAAGTCTCAGTCAGTTTTTTCGCTGTTAAATCACGTAATTTGAACAATTTCATGCTCTGATGTAAGTCTGTTCATCCTGCTACTGAAGTGAGACGTGTTTTGTTTCATTGATTTTTACAAGGTTTTAATATTGAATACGAGGTATATTTGAATAAATAAAAAATATGCCTTTGATGGCCATGATACATTAGCAAATATAATCTATACTAATATTATACAACTGCAGAGTTTGTTTGCTTTAACGCGCTAATCTCAGGTACTACTGGTCCGATTTGAAAAAATATTTCAGTAATAGGTAGCTCATTTATCGAGGAAGGCTATAGGCTATATATCGTCACGCTAAGACCAATAGGAGTGGAGCATCAATGAAGAATGTTTCGAAATTGGTTTTTCTTCTTTTGAGAGTTTCCGCTGCGTGTTAGCGTTGACCCAAAGTAACTATACCACGCGGACGAAGTTGCGGCCAGAAGCTAGTTATTAATAAAGTTGTTGTAAACAAATTTTTAATACCGAACATGTTTATTGTCTGTGAAATTAACTGATTAGTTTGGGTTTAACAGTATTCGCTTTAAGGGTACATATTCAAAAACCAATTCGTAGTTGATTTTAGTAACTTTACAATATATTTATTTTATCTAATGAGGTATTATTTAGTTCATTTTATATTTTAAGATATTCTCTTATGTTATTTTATTACTATAGATATCGCTAGTAAGTTTGGTAGCTAATATTAAGATCTAAAATCGTTCGTATTATGAATCGTTTTAATATCGTTTTATTTATTAGCTTGTATTCGGGACGTCGCATCATCATCGTGTTCGTATCACTACTGCTTAACTCTAGGGATCTAGGGAATCTAGAGTCTAGATGGGAGTCTAGATAATAGTCAGAAATATGATTTATCTGCTAGTAAAATATGTTTGCCGATTCGGAGGTTAGCCAAGGCAAACAAGAGATAATTCAATTTTGTTTGTATCTCTGAATAAATTTCTTTTATAAGTTAAGTACAAATTGCATTTGGTTTTATGCACTTTGTTTAGGCAATAGCATTATTCTTTTGTTTTAACATTTACCCAAACGTGCATATAACGGGCATCAGTGGGACTGAATGCTAATCAGTACGGAATACAATGAATCACGTACACTCATAGTAAAAAGTGATAGCTAATTCTTCTACAAATAATGTGTTGACGTTTTCATAATTTATCAATATTATTGACCAAACAATCAATCTACCAAGTCTTCAATGGACCTTTTTTCTCGGCTATAATACAGTTTTGTGTGTCTGTCTAAGTTTAAGGTACTTAATGACAACATATATCATGTATTGATATTTTAAAATACAGTTGAAGCTATTAAAAAAACGATGAAGTATGTTTAGACTCTCTAAACGAAGGTTCTGTTCCTTCACACAATATATCTATGTTATGTATTTTAAAAATAAGTGTTATATTTCATTCGGTAACTTTTAACGCGAACCTAAATCATACTTTGTTAGATTTCACTATTCGTTTATTTACATTTGCACTTGTAGTATATATAATATATGTAGTGTATGTATAATAAATAGTATATAATATCGATTTTAACGTATCTATACATATTGCAATATAAGATAGAAAAATGAAAGAAATTCGATTCTCGTATGGTAAATGCCTTTTTTTTTTACATACGGTGAGAATTTTTTTATCGGCTAACATTACGGTTACGTTAAACATACAAACATTTAAATGTGGGATTGACATTGTATGTTTATTAATTAAATTCCTTCTTCGTAAACAGATCTTTAATAAATAACGCTAATGTTTAGCATTAGGGCATTGTTTAAATTTTAAAATAACATTGGTAGTTTCTGTTAAAAAAATTAAAAAGCAATGATAATTAAAGTGTTAAAATGATAATTAGTCTCCATTTCATCTCAGAACTATCAGACGCCGTACAGACCTCCGTTCATTCTTGCTTCGCTTCGTCATTTATTTTGCGAACCGCGAGGAAGTGCTTCCTGTGTTTTTCCTGAAGCATATGATGTAGCACTCTTCAAAAGAAGAGTGAATGTGCATTTACTGCGTGACCGCGTTATATCCTAGGCCTCGTCCTCACTTTACATAACGTGTGACTGAGGTCAAGCGTCTCACAGTTTATTAAAAAAAAATGAAATTTTTATCGATTATTGACTTTAATTATATTTGTGTGTGACAGTACCTTCGTACTAGGCACGCGCGCATCCTGCTCGCTGCACTCACTGTTTGGTAAATACCACGTGAACTCATCGACCCTGTGAACTCCACGTGTAACGCATTGAACTCAGTTCCTGTGCTGTTACCAGTCATCGGTCTTGTATTGGCGTTTGAAGTGTACTTTCTGCGCGTACAACGTGCCTTTGTTATGAATAAAGCAAAATCAAAATCTTGTGTTGTGCAAAGAATATTAATATGACGAAATGCTGATAACGAATTTACAAATAATCACACACATTGTGGGAATATCGTTATTGTGACTCTTTAGGGTGGACGTTGGGTATGCCAAGTTACCATAAAGGTTATCCTAAACTTGTAAAAAAAGTGGGGTGTAAGGGCTGTCGAATAATATCTAAGACTTGAGACACTCAAGCCATCTCAACTGCGCGTGGTGCACCCTGCTGAATAACGAACGAGGCAATGGCGAAAGCGGGGTGGTAGGGTTTTACTGCCTGACTGGATCGCAACCACCATGTATATGACGAAAAATCCCGTCATAGTGATTCGCTTCTGCGGGTCGCGTTTCGGTATCAGCCTGTGCATATCCAGCTTTTCGCAGGCCGGCATGACAGTGGCGACCGGCGATGGATAGTGTGTCACTCGGTGGTCGCCATTGTTTTTGGATTGTACTAGGCTTACCATCAGGCACAGTGCAGTCATTTTGCCGTGCTATAATAAAGACAAAATTAGGTAAATATTAATTATTAACACGTTTCGGAGAGTGTATAAAAAAATTGCTTCGTTGATTTTTTTTCCACCAGTGCTAAAGTAACCTAAATAATGAAAAGTAAACGGTTACATTAATAGGATATCATACACTTGCTTTGCTACCCAGGCTAGCACGTCTCTGGTACAAAAACACCTTGAAACCAAGATGCGTTTCTGTTATATGACGCTCACTATCAAACCCGGTGAACTGTCAAAGCCTACCAGGACAACAGCGTTATGTTTAACACGGTAACATCGCGTAATAATGTATTTAACAAGATGTACGAGTAAATATTTAGCGGGAAATTGAACTTATCTCTCATTTTCGTCTCATATAAGCGAATTCCTATTGCACACTTGTCGATATAACATCTATAAAATATTTTTCGGTCTCTCCGTCTGTTCTGGTTAAAAATTTTAACAGAAATTTCACTCGTTAAAATAGCTGATCTTATAAGGAGTAACTTAAGTTTATTATATTATAGAAAAAAACAAGTTCCGTGCAAATATAAACATTTATAGTTTATACATATAAATAAAACTGAAATGTCGACTGTTTGTCTGGAAATCCTAAAAACGACTAGATCGATGTTGATAAGAAGTTTATGATAGAGGATTTTTAAGAGTATCGTCTAGGCATTATACTATTGTAGAGGAGGTAAGCAGTAACAATACAATTTATCACTGGAAACATAAATAAAGAAAGACATTTATAAGGATGAAAAAATCCCTTATAACTTAGTATATATCATACAACTCCAATATCAACAGTTCCAAGAGAACGACATCGTCCACCAGTCAGCAATAAATTACGTTATATTATTATTATTGAAGCTGTCCGTAATATATTTTTTTTCGAACTGACTACGCTATTGACCCAGCAAGGTCTTAACAGCTTCACCGGACTACTAAGGCGAGCGCTTAAGGCACTCAGCCGATTTTATTTTGACCTGTCCGTAATATATTACTTACGCAGTATGAATAATAAATATATGGAAAAAAGAGTGACTTATAATTCAACTCGTCTCATTATTTAGAAGCCATCAACAGAATAAAATCTGTAATATCTCGGTAGTATAACAAACACAGTTCTACATTGTGATTTTATTTACTGAAATTTTGACTTGTAACCCGTTTTATAGTTAATCCTTCATAATTTAACATCAAAACAACTTATTCATTCTATTCTAATGGTATGAAAAATGAACACGCATGCATTACACTTAATTTAAGTGAACAATACGTACAAGTAATGAAAAGAGGAATACAGTCCTGGGGCCAGATACAAAATGTTTCTACTCCGACCACATTCTTCGAACCGGTGCATAGCAAATAGTCACTTTTGTTTTGCGCCAGAGATAGGCGTGGCACTGGTGCTTTCACTTTTTTTTTTTTTTTTAACGTCGGGAAATCCCTTATGGATACGCCCCCCTCCCGGGGGAGAGGGTGGGTTATGTCCGAGTCGCACGGACTGCTATTGACCCAGCAAGGTCTTAACAGCTTCACCGGACTACTAAGGCGAGCGCTTAAGGCACTCAGCCGATTTTATTTTGACCTGTCCGTAATATATTACTTACGCAGTATGAATAATAAATATATGGAAAAAAGAGTGACTTATAATTCAACTCGTCTCATTATTTAGAAGCCATCAACAGAATAAAATCTGTAATATCTCGGTAGTATAACAAACACAGTTCTACATTGTGATTTTATTTACTGAAATTTTGACTTGTAACCCGTTTTATAGTTAATCCTTCATAATTTAACGTCAAAACAACTTATTTATTATATTCTAATGGTATGAAAGATGAACACGCATGCATTACACTTAATTTAAGTGAACAATACGTACAATACGTACATACGTACAATATGACAAGAGGAATACAGTCCTGGGGCCAGATTCAAAATGTTTCTACTCCGACCACATTCTTCGAACCGGTGCATCATAGCAAATAGGCACTTTTGTTTTGCGCCATAGATAGGCGTGGCACTGGTGCTTTCACTACCGAAAGAGGTTCTATTATTCTTAATCAATTTTGTACTAGATGTCTCTAGAAATCATACGAATTCAAGCAAAACAATAAAAAAAAAGTAAAAAGTATACGTTTCTGGGATGGCAGAATCTTAACTAACATTAGATATAAATGTAAAGGTTACCTTATTTGTTTCTTATTTTCGTCCTTTCATCTTGAAAAATGAACAGTTCCGAAAGGATAGGACAAATCTATGTGAATACGAACGAAGACATGGCCAAAAGCTAGTATTAAACAATTTTAATTCAGATTGAATGGCTGTATGATTTTGATATACCTATTTATATATTTTTCATTATAAAATAAATAATTTTGCTTCAGATCGTGTCATGGCTGTATTTTTTTTTCATTATACCTAATATACTCTTGCTTTAGATATAAAAACAAGCGTGATGGACTCTAAAATCATTGAAATCAATGAACATACAGTTCATCCGCAGTTAAAATAATCATTTGTAATTTGTATAGTCTTCGTTATACGTTTTGGTCGCTTTAAGTGTACCTGGTGTTCGGGCTTGCACGTATTATAATTAAGAACAACACAAAACAAAGCTAGAATGTTCTGCGCAACTCTAGATTATCGTATTATATCAAATGATATTGGATGTCACCATTAAATCTTACGTATGCTTGTCAATTTTTTTTTCGAACTGACTACGCTATTGACCTAGCAAGGTATTAACAGCTTCACCGGACTACGAAAATTGTAAATAATTTATACTTGCTCGAGAACAAAGTAAGTGGTTGTAAGTCATGTAACAAAACATCTGTTCTCATCTCTTTTAGACGCACAATATCAAACCGGAATTTACATTTAAAACTAACTTCTACCCGTAGCTTCATTCTCGTGAAAATTGTTTTATTGATTACTTGCTGACCCGACCACACGTTGCTGTGGCTCTGTTATTATATCGTCACATATTGATAAGACTTCATAATAATTGTTGATAATATGAACAATAAACATCACTCAACGATTAAAAATATGTATTTTATATAAAAAAACTACATTTTGTGACTTATATATAAAAATTAGACATATGCTCTCGCTGACTTTTTTGTATGTATTATCAAGCTCTTCAGTTTTTCTCTAGAACTCAATTATTTATCATATCTTATTATTATATCTCATCGTTAAGGCAGCGTTCGTAAGAAATGTTTTCGTTCAGTTTTGTACTAGATATCTCTAGAAATCATACGAATTCAAGCAAAACAATAAGAGAAGAGTAAAAAGTATACGTTTCTTGAATGGCAGAATCTTAAATAATATTAGATATAAATGTAAAGGTCACCTTATTTGTTTCTTATTTTCGTCTTTTCATCTTGAAAAATGAACAGTTCGGAAAGGATAGGACAAATCTATGTGAATACGAACGAAGACATGGCCATAAGTTAGTATTAAACAATTTTAATTGAGATTGAATGGCTGTATGTTTTTGATATACCTACTTATATATTTTTCATTATACTAAATAATTTTGCTTCAGGTCGTGTCATGGCTGTATTTTTTTTTCATTATACATAATATACTCTTGCTTTAGATATTAAAACACGCGTGATGTACTCTACAAACATTCAAATCAATGAATATACAGTTCATCCACAGTTAAAATAATCATTTGTAATTTGTATAGTCTTCGTTATACGTTTTGGCCGCTTTAAGTATACCCGTAGTTCGGGCTTAAACGTATTATAATCAAGAACAACATAAAACAAAGCTAAAATGTTCTGCGCAACTGTAGATTATCTTATTTCATCAAATGATATTGGATGTCACCATTAAATCTTACGTAAGCTTGTAATTTTTTTTTCGAACTGACTACGCTATTGACCTGGCAAGGTCTTAACAGCTTCAGCGGACTACGAAGCTTGTAAGTAATTTATACTTGCTCGAGAACAAAGTAAGTGGTTTTAATTCATGTAACAAAACATCTGTTCTCATCTCTTTTAGACGCACAATATTAAAACCGGAATTTACATTCAAAACTAACTCCTACCCGCAACTTCATTCTCGTGAAAATAGTTTTATTGTTTTATTTATTATTAGCTGACCCGGCCACGCGTTGATGTGGCTCTGTTATTATATCGTTACATATTGATAAGAATTCATAATAGTTGTTGATAATATGAACAATAAACATCACTCAACGATTAAAAATATGTATTTTATATAAAAAAACTACATTTTGTGACTTATATATAAAAATTAGACATATGCTCTCGCTGACTTTTTTGTATGTATTATCAAGCTCTTCAGTTTTTCTCTAGAACTCAATTATTTATCATATCTTATTATTATATCTCATCGTTAAGGCAGCGTTCGTAAGAAATGTTTTCGTTCGACCGTTTTTTCTTCGACTTACTTTGTAAATCTGACTACCACAAAAAGTCTTCTCATTTTTCGGGTTAATATATAGCCTATGATACTCAGAAACAACGTGGTTTTCTATTGGTAAAAGAATTATCAAAATCTGTTTAGTAGATCCAAATATTACCCCTACAACCTCACAAACTTTACATCTTTATAATATTAATACGTATAGATGGATCTTTTATTTATTCGTCTTTATTGGTTTCGGCCCGCGGCTTTGCTCATTTATGCATATTTATGTAGACTTAACCTATTTCTCTGATACCATACTATAATTTTTTAAATAAAAAGTACGCTGTTTTTTGTGTAGTTTTGACGATATGCAAGCAAAATGTATTGATGATTTATTAAGTAGGTAAGGCGTGAAAGCGTGACAAACAGGTTCACTTTCCCGTTTATGTTATTAGTTCAGATTATAACTTCGTCATTAATAGTTTAAAACGATGTAATTTTAACACATATTACGCTACGTTTATAAAATTTTATAATTACATAAAGCATTTGAAAAAGTGTAGTTCGATAGTACACTAAAATAAATGTCTATCTATAAGTAAAAGCAGTGGTTTTTTAAAAGCCTGCTGCCTGTAGGCTATACAAATCTTCCCACCCCTAAGGACCTCTACAATTTGATATCGTAGTTCATAATCTATTAAATACATTTTTATTTTGTTTCTTCTAGCACGGCTAAACACTGCACTATGCCTGATGGTAAGCACAGTACAATCCAAAAACAATGGCGACCACCGAGTATTTACCACCACACACTATCCATTGCTGGTCGCCGCTGTCATGCACAGACTGATCCCGAAACGCGACCCGCAGAAGCGAATCACTATGACGATTTTTTCTACCAATGAAATGGCAACATTATTGTTTGTGCTCTATTTACCTAATTACACTACCCTTTTCCCGTAATTACTGTGACCGTAAACTACGGTGTCGATGTTTCACTTTCTAGAATTATAAATATGAAACTTTTTAATTTTAGTAAGACACAAATTAATAAAATAATATCTGCTGCTCTAGGCTCCAGCTTATTCAAGCCTGCTGGTAAATACGCCACTGAGTAGAAGCTACTTCAGAATCGGTTTAGTCGGTACGAAAATTAATCTGGGCAAACAACATTTTCAATTTTATTTTATATATAGATAATCTATGTTTTTTGCGAACCAGTATCTGGTGTCATGTCACCTCGACATTCTAAGTTCGCAGTGAGTTCGCATTATTATTGTCATTCAAGTTTCTTTCTTGGTCATACCGTTATGTCTATTTGAAATTAAATATATATTTAACGTTTCGTTTTTTGTAACTAATAGCTACATTAGCTTTGACACCTCGGTTTATTCGGAGACCTGTTATTAAAACAGTTAGATAACAAGTCAATTTCGTCTTTAGATCTTTATAGTTTTTTTTTTGTTTTATTTAGTATAAATAATACATAATATCGTTGTTAACATTTGTGTGTATATTCATTTTTATACTATGTAGCTTAAAAATGAGTATATGTGTTAAAAAACTAGTACACACTAAATCCAGTCTTAAATAAGTATAATTATTAATAATGGAAAAGAACAACTTAACTACAAACACGTTTGTCTTTGTTAATTATATTAGTTAATGCGTTGTTTATTTCAGTGTTGATAAGTAAAGAGATCTGTGTGCTTATGACCACGTGATAGAAGTGAAAACACGTAGTTAATGATGACTGGAGCCGAATATACACGATTCAGTGTGTTATACCGACTCGAACGCGCTTGATGTCGGGTATAACCGAATTTTCCCGATTGAGCGACATCCACCCGAACGTGGTAATTCACTTTCGTTCACTGTCCCATGCACCTTAAGAAGTTTTCAGTTGAAAATTATTTTTATCCTTCCTTCCTGTTCTATGTACAAACTTCTTATTTAAATATTGTATAGTTTATGTAACTCTCACATATCGATGTAATCTAATCATTAATTAGGCTACAGAGCATGTCAAATAAATAAAACAGCCTATATACACTTGAAAAACATTACTCTTTTTCGTGCAGTCAAGAAAAATGGACAATAACTTTAAAGATTGACACAACCTCACTTAAGCTACGTATCTAATCGTTTTATTGTGATAGATTTTTATTACAGAATTTTTACGAGAGAAATTTAAATAAAATAATATTGATATATAACGTTATAATGTTGTATCAGTAAAGAATTCTTTTTTACTATTGTTGACTACTACTAAAGATAAACTATAAAGTACGCCGTATATAAACCGATTTTAATACGTCGAAGTATGAATATTTTTCGAAACCCCAATTAGCACATTATTAATATCTTTAAAAAATAAAGTGTTCTCTATTTTCCAATGTAAGGTGTTGCGTTACTAAAGAAAACGGTGCATTAATTAACTGTAATTAACATTTGGTAATATTAAATTTAATAAATCTTTACTATTTTTTTTACATCATAGGAGGCAAACGAACAGGAGGGTCGTCTGATGTTAAATGATCACCGTCGTCCATAGATATAAGCAACACCAGGGGAGTTGTAAGTGTGTTGCCAGCCTGTGTAGGGGGAAGGGGGGAGGGAGAGGGGAGGGGATGGGAGATGAGCCTCTGGCGCTCTCACGAACTCTCCGAACGAAACGCAAAAATGCAAGCACTGTTGGGAGTTCCGATCGAACCGTCAACTTGAGCGGTTGTCCGTTTTGCTGCGCGCGCTAAGTTCGATTTTAATACTCGTGATTTAGTGACGTCAGTTATTGTTTGTTTCGATCCGGCACACCTGCGCTTCACAGGTGCGCTGTCTGTTTAGTAGATCCAAATATTACCCCTACAACCTCACAAACTTTACATCTTTATAATATTGATACGTATAGATGGATCTTTTATTTATTCGTCTTTATTGGTTTGGGCCCGCGGCTTTGCTCATTTATGCATATTTATGTAGACTTAACCTATTTCTCTGATACCATACTATAATTTTTTAAATAAAAAGTACGCTGTTTTTTGTGTAGTTTTGACGATATGCAAGCAAAATGTATTGATGATTTATTAAGTAGGTAAGGCGTGAAAGCGTGACAAACAGGTTCACTTTCCCGTTTATGTTATTAGTTCAGATTATAACTTCGTCATTAATAGTTTAAAACGATGTAATTTTAACACATATTACGCTACGTTTATAAAATTTTATAATTACATAAAGCATTTGAAAAAGTGTAGTTCGATAGTACACTAAAATAAATGTCTATCTATAAGTAAAAGCAGTGGTTTTTTAAAAGCCTGCTGCCTGTAGGCTATACAAATCTTCCCACCCCTAAGGACCTCTACAATTTGATATCGTAGTTCATAATCTATTAAATACATTTTTATTTTGTTTCTTCTAGCACGGCTAAACACTGCACTATGCCTGATGGTAAGCACAGTACAATCCAAAAACAATGGCGACCACCGAGTATTTACCACCACACACTATCCATTGCTGGTCGCCGCTGTCATGCACAGACTGATCCCGAAACGCGACCCGCAGAAGCGAATCACTATGACGATTTTTTCTACCAATGAAATGGCAACATTATTGTTTGTGCTCTATTTGTCATGCACAGACTGATCCCGAAACGCGACCCGCAGAAGCGAATCACTATGACGATTTTTTCTACCAATGAAATGGCAACATTATTGTTTGTGCTCTATTTACCTAATTACACTACCCTTTTCCCGTAATTACTGTGACCGTAAACTACGGTGTCGATGTTTCACTTTCTAGAATTATAAATATGAAACTTTTTAATTTTAGTAAGACACAAATTAATAAAATAATATCTGCTGCTCTAGGCTCCAGCTTATATAATTAGAGAGGAATGTTTGAATATATAATAAATCCTTAATAGGTATTATATGTTATTATTAAAGCACCCGGCAGGTAGAGATCCTTCCCCGTAGCTTCGGAAAGAACGTATTAAGTTATATTGACTGGAGCTAGGACGATACAATTCTTAGAAAATAAAAAAAATCGAATATCGAATTCAACTGTAGCTAAGAAGCGTTGTAGGTGATCTTAAAAGTAAGGAAAAACTGAAAAATCATTACGATCGGCTATACTGATCAGGTGGAGAAGAATTACGAACAAACGTACACTGGACTTTTATATATGGTGATGATTGTTCCGACCGGTTTTGGTCAGTTAGATAACAAGTCAATTTCGTCTTTAGATCTTTATAGTTTTTTTTTGTTTTATTTAGTATAAATAATACATAATATGGAGTTAACATTTGATTGCTTTGATTAGTTAATGCGTTGTTTATTTCAGTGTTGATAAGTAAAGACATCTGTGTGCGTGTGACCACGTGATAGAAGTGAAAACATGTAGTTAATGATGACTGGAGCCGAATATACAGGATTCAGTGTGTTTATACCGACTCAAGCGCACTTGATGCCGGGTATAACCGAATTTTCCCGATTGAGCGAGATCTATCCGAACGTGGTAATTCACTTTTGTTCACTGTCCCATGCATTTTGAGAAGTCTTCAGTTGAAAATTATTTTTATACTTCCTTCCTGTTCTATGTACAAACTTCTTATTTAAATATTGTATAGTTTATGTAACTCTCACATATCGATGTAATCTAATCATTAATTAGGCTACAGAGCATGTCAAATAAATAAAACAGCCTATATACACTTGAAAAACATTACTCTTTTTCGTGCAGTCAAGAAAAATGGACAATAACTTTAAAGATTGACACAACCTCACTTAAGCTACGTATCTAATCGTTTTATTGTGATAGATTTTTATTACAGAATTTTTACGAGAGAAATTTAAATAAAATAATATTGATATATAACGTTATAATGTTGTATCAGTAAAGAATTCTTTTTTACTATTGTTGACTACTACTAAAGATAAACTATAAAGTACGCCGTATATAAACCGATTTTAATACGTCGAAGTATGAATATTTTTCGAAACCCCAATTAGCACATTATTAATATCTGTAAAAAATAAAGTGTTCTCTATTTTCCAATGTAAGGTGTTGCGTTACTAAAGAAAACGGTGCATTAATTAACTGTAATTAACATTTGGTAATATTAAATTTAATAAATCTTTACTATTTTTTTTACATCATAGGAGGCAAACGAACAGGAGGGTCGTCTGATGTTAAATGATCACCGTCGTCCATAGATATAAGCAACACCAGGGGAGTTGTAAGTGTGTTGCCAGCCTGTGTAGTGCTACTACCCCGGGCGAGCCGACCCATTCATGCTGAAGCCAGTAATAGCTTCAGCGTGGTTCTACCTACAAAAACCTAATCCAAACAAACGAAATAACTATTTTTATTTTGTGTGGAACGATTTGAAATATTTTAACCTACTTTGACGAGATTTTTACTTACAGAATTTTCCGGCTAGATATAATCACGCTTTTATAGCTGGCTAAGCAGTAATTATAAAATTTCGAAGGCTTAAATTAATGTTTACCACCCATTTGAAAGGTTGGAAGAGTATAGCCGCTATAACGATAAAACAACGGCTATTTTATAAATATGCTACAAATTATACGGCACATTACTCAAATACAAACAAACGAAATGCCTATTTTTATTTTATGTGGAACGATTTTGACGAGATTTTTATTTACAGAATTTTCCGGCTAGATATCATCACGCTTTTATAGCTGGCTAAGCAATAATTATAAAATTTCAGAGGCTTAACTTAATGTTTACCACCCATTTAAAAGGTTTGGAATAGTATAGCCGCTATAACAATAAAACAACGGCTATTTTATATATATGCTACAAATTATACGGCACATTACTCAAGCATAGGAGATATTTTTAATGGCACATATAAGTAGAATATAAATATTTCCAAGTAACATTCTGATTACTGGCTTGTCAGTAAGTAGGTTGTCGGTTTTAATGCATAATGGATTAGACCACCCATATTGTTACGTGGATTAAAGATTTAAAAATGATCACTTTCTAGACTGGTTTTTTAAGGAATATTACATTAACTAATATGACAGTTTACCTATCAAAAATTTTGATAATGATTTGTTGCTGAAATATAGAGGCGACGGGTATTCATTTTTGTAAAAAATTTAACACAATAACTTCTATTTGCAGAGTAGGTAGATGCGATAATTAGAGACGAATGATTGAACATACAATAATAAAACCTTAATAGGTATTATATGTTATTAATAACGCACCCGGTAGGTAGAGGTCCTTCCCCGTAGCTTCGGAAAGAACGTATTTAGTAAGACACAAATTAATAAAATAATATCTGCTGCTCTAGGCTGCTGCTTACTCAAGCCTGCTGGTAAATACGCCACTGAGTAGAAGCTACTTCAGAATCGGTTTAGTCGGTACGAAAATTAATCTGGGCAAACAACATTTTCAATTTTATTTTATATATAGATAATCTACGTGTTTTTTGCGAACCAGTATCTGGTGTCATGTCACCTCGACATTCTAAGTTCGCAGTGAGTTCGCATTATTATTGTCATTCAAGTTTCTTTCTTGGTCATACCGTTATGTCTATTTGAAATTAAATATATATTTAACGTTTCGTTTTTTGTAACTAATAGCTACATTAGCTTTGACACCTCGGTTTATTCGGAGACCTGTTATTAAAACAGTTAGATAACAAGTCAATTTCGTCTTTAGATCTTTATAGTTTTTTTTTGTTTTATTTAGTATAAATAATACATAATATGGAGTTAACATTTATTAGCTTTGACACCTCGGTTTATTCGGAGACCTGTTATTAAAACAGTTAGATAACAAGTCAATTTCGTCTTTAGATCTTTATAGTTTTTTTTTTGTTTTATTTAGTATAAATAATACATAATATCGTTGTTAACATTTGCAAGCGCACTTGATGCCGGGTATAACCGAATTTTCCCGATTGAGCGAGATCTATCCGAACGTGGTAATTCACTTTTGTTCACTGTCCCATGCATTTTGAGAAGTCTTCAGTTGAAAATTATTTTTATACTTCCTTCCTGTTCTATGTACAAACTTCTTATTTAAATATTGTATAGTTTATGTAACTCTCTCATATCGATGTAATCTAATCATTAATTAGGCTACAGAGCATATCAAATAAATAAAAAAGCCTACATACACTTGAAAAACGTTACTCTCCTTCGTGCAGTCAAGAAAAATGGACAATAACTTTAAAGATTGACACAACCTCACTTAAGCTTATCTAATCGTTTTATTGTGATAGATTTTTATTACAGATTTTTTTACGAGAGAAATTTAAATAAAATAATATTGATATATAACGTTATAATGTTGTATCAGTAAAGAATTCTTTTTTACTATTGTTGACTACAACTAAAGATAAACTATAAAGTACGCCGTATATAAACCGATTTTAATACGTCGAAGTATGAATATTTTTCGAAACCCCAATTAGCACATTATTAATATCTGTAAAAAATAAAGTGTTCTCTATTTTCCAATGTAAGGTGTTGCGTTACTAAAGAAAACGGTGCATTAATTAACTGTAATTAACATTTGGTAATATTAAATTTAATAAATCTTTACTATTTTTTTTACATCATAGGAGGCAAACGAACAGGAGGGTCGTCTGATGTTAAATGATCACCGTCGTCCATAGATATAAGCAACACCAGGGGAGTTGTAAGTGTGTTGCCAGCCTGTGTAGGGGGAAGGGGGGAGGGAGAGGGGAGGGGATGGGAGATGAGCCTCTGGCGCTCTCACGAACTCTCCGAACGAAACGCAAAAATGCAAGCACTGTTGGGAGTTCCGATCGAACCGTCAACTTGAGCGGTTGTCCGTTTTGCTGCGCGCGCTAAGTTCGATTTTAATACTCGTGATTTAGTGACGTCAGTTATTGTTTGTTTCGATCCGGCACACCTGCGCTTCACAGGTGCGCTGCACCTGCGTTCCTTTTCTTGGAACTGAGTGAGACCTTTCCTTGTATTTATTTACTGCTTTATCTATTTCTTGGTATATTTATTTATTTACTCTTTTGTTTATCTATTTATTTACATATTTCTTTAATTCTTCAGTGATTTATTTTTAAATTTATTTGCTTTTTATTGTTTGTTTATTTAAGTAGCCTTATGCTATTTTTCCCCTGTTTCGCTCAGGTACTTATTTGCGTTGTTTTCCTATTTTGTTTAGTTTTAAACAACTCCCTTTGATCCGGACTCGGGATAGTCCGTTAAATTCATTAAGGCGCGCCCCCCTGCCCCTATGGCAGGGAGGTTTCACATGTCTTCCCCCGCCCCACTCCCCTCCTCAGGCCCCGGTATGGCCGCTGAACAAGAGATCAGTCTCTTAGAGACTGAGCTCATTAGCCTCCGCGGCTTCATAGCCGCTATCTGTCCTCGTCTCGTAGACGATTACGATGCGTACGCTGCAAAGCGTCGCACCGAGCTCCCTCATTCCTCGAAGCCCGCTCCCTCGATCTATGCCAAGATCGAGGCTTCCAACAACTTCCCAATCCCAGCCGATCGCGATAGCGATGACTCCGACTCCGACTCCGGCTCCGACATGGAGCAAGACCCTCCTGCTCAGCAGGATCCCCCTGCCGAGCAAGCCCCTCAGGCTGAGCAAGCCCCTGCTGCGGACGATGGCTTCACCACCGTCACACACCGCAAACCGCGCAAGAACAAGAAGCGCCCGAACTCACCTTCCGATCCGGAGGACAAATTGCCCTCTAAAAAGATCGCAAACGTCGATGGCGCGAAAGTGCCAAAGGCGACACCAGCGCCCTCTAGACCCGACTCGCCCGTGGCTGCGGGTTCCGCAGTTTCGGGCAAGAAGCACCGCCCACCGCCCCCCGTTACGATCCAAGACAAAGCGTCTTGGGTTGAGATTTCTAGCCTGCTGGAAACGGCAGGTATCCCTTACACCTCCGCCGTGAATACCGCTGTAGGTATTCAGGTGAAGGTAGCCACGTCCACCGCCCATCGCAACCTCACTCGTTTCCTTCGGGACAACCAGTGGGGCTATTTCACGCACTCTCTCGAAGAGGAGCGTAAACTACGGGTTGTGATCCGTAGAGTCCCCTCAGAACTCCCGACTGACGACATTTCAGACGACCTCAAGGAACAGAAGATTCCTGTTCGCGAGGTTCATCGTATGCGCTCTCCGCGCACCAGGGCTCCATATGATATGGTTCTCGTTGTCCTCGATCGCACCCCTCAGGGGAAAGCGATTTTTAATCTTACATCCAAAAAAAAAAAAAAAAGCAAGCACTGTTACTTCACGTGGGTGTTTCTGTGCGTCGGATGCTACTACCCCGGGCGAGCCGACCCATTCATGCTGAAGCCAGTAATAGCTTCAGCGTGGTTCTACCTACAAAAACCTAATCCAAACAAACGAAATAACTATTTTTATTTTGTGTGGAACGATTTGAAATATTTTAACCTACTTTGACGAGATTTTTACTTACAGAATTTTCCGGCTAGATATAATCACGCTTTTATAGCTGGCTAAGCAGTAATTATAAAATTTCGAAGGCTTAAATTAATGTTTACCACCCATTTGAAAGGTTGGAAGAGTATAGCCGCTATAACGATAAAACAACGGCTATTTTATAAATATGCTACAAATTATACGGCACATTACTCAAGCATAGGAGATATTTTTAATGGCACATATAAGTAGAATATAAATATTTCCAAGTAACATTCTGATTACTGGCTTGTCAGTAAGTAGGTTGTCGGTTTTAATGCATAATGGATTAGACCACCCATATTGTTACGTGGATTAAAGATTTAAAAATGATCACTTTCTAGACTGGTTTTTTAAGGAATATTACATTAACTAATATGACAGTTTACCTATCAAAAATTTTGATAATGATTTGTTGCTGAAATATAGAGGCGACGGGTATTCATTTTTGTAAAAAATTTAACACAATAACTTCTATTTGCAGAGTAGGTAGATGCGATAATTAGAGACGAATGATTGAACATACAATAATAAAACCTTAATAGGTATTATATGTTATTAATAACGCACCCGGTAGGTAGAGGTCCTTCCCCGTAGCTTCGGAAAGAACGTATTAAGTTATATTGACTGGAGCTAGGACGATACAATTCTTAGAAAATTAAAAAAAATTGAAAATATTGAATTCAACTAGCGTAAAAAGAAGCGGTGATCTCAAAAGTAAGGAAAAACTGAGAAATCATTACGATCGGCTATACTGATCAGGTGGAGAAGAATTACGAACAAACGTACACTGGACTTTTATATATGGTGATGATTGTTCCGACCAGTTTTGGTCATGGCGGCCACTTTGACCCCTAAACTTAGAATTTCACAGAACTTTTGCGTACTCGGAGTGGACTCTGAGTGGAGTACTACGAGTAAGCAGTTATATGCGTGAGAACTTTTGCGTACTCGGAGTCCAGTAGTAGAAACAGTCATATGCGCAGGATATATAAAGGTCCACAAATGTACGCGCAAGACACAGGTACTCGTCCTTGTTCTTCTGGACCCAGTGAAACGGGGACCCTTAAGACCGGAGAAGGACACAGACAGATGGTACAGTATCACAGTGAGAAAGTACAAGGGGTCAGTACTATCTCACACTCCCTTAATCGCCTTTTACGATAGCCACGGGAAGATATGGGGTGGTGCTACTCTGCCGGCACCACACGGCATATAAATATATAAAGATGTCTTAAATCAACTTAAGTAGGACACAGATGAAGAATATTTCTTCAATCATTATGGTAGAAATTACACTAGAATCTACTTCATCAAATCATCAAATCTACGTTACCCTTAGAGAACCACCTTAGTAATATATAACGAACTATGCTACCTCTAGCGGACTATGTTTTACCCTAAGAAGGGCTGACGTAGGCCACGAATCATCATGGCCGGGATGCATTTACTAATCTTTCTCCCGAAGTCCAGGAGGCAATAATTGTGGGTATACAATTTGAATTTTACTGATCTAATATCGAACGAAATATCGACATGAAGGAAGACGAAATACATCCTAAGTCTATATAAAATTATAGAGGTCTGCCGTAGTACACGCATTACGCAAAAAGCACTGGACAGATTTCAATGAAATTTATGTAATTTTATGTCTTACACACTTGGTTCTTCTCTAAAAAATATTACAATATTTTCATTTAATATAGTGTTATTAAGTTTTAAGAAACTACATTTTTTTAAGCACTACGCGTTCAGCGGTATATGGAGTGGGAAGCGGTTTGGTACATGTGGGCAAGAGAGGGGAAGTAAACGGATAATGTTGTTTACAAAGAAATGAAAGCAAAGTATATTTTGTACTCTCAATTTTTGGTTACGTTTATTCCTCTGTACTTAAAATATTAAGATAATAAACAATGCAGACGTAGACAAACTATTTTTTTAGGGGCAATTGTAGGGGCAAACGAAAAGGTGGGTTACCTAATGGTAAGTGATCACCGCCGCCCTTACACACTAACAACATCAGGAGAGTCGCAAGTTGCTGGTCTAAGAGGGAGAAGTTGGCCTCCGGTGGCGCTCTCACTAACCGAACGAAACACAACAATACAAGCACTGTTACGTCACGTCGGTGTTCTGTGGGGCGGGTGGTAATACCCCTGGTGAGCCAACTCGTTCATGCTGAAACCAGTAATAGCTTCAGCGTAGCTCTACCACCTACAAAGAAAAACAATCAAAAAGTAACGAAAAACTGTAAAGGAAATGTTAACGACGAACCAACTTTTATTTACGAATACCTCAGTGTGTAGGTTAATAAATATTATGCTGTTATATTGCACGAGATACCTACGACACCAATATTGGTTTTGAGAAAGCATTACGTCAATACAACGAATACATGATTCTCGATTCTAAATTCACGGGAAACGGAACTATCGGGTTACGTGCCGGCATTCTTTACTACACTGCTATGTACCGTGATCGATTTGAATGTAATAAAAACGTATAGAACTTCGAAAGTCATAAAATATATTATATCATGTACTCGTATGTACAAAGATATTAAAACTAAAAAGATGTAGATATATACGATACCTACATGGTATTTTGACAAAACAAATGGCACGAAAACGCACACATACGTAAACTGTCTTAGATAAAATGTGGAAGTAAGATGGCATATTCTCAATATCGGTGGTGAAAAAGAAATTGTTATACATATATATGTTGCTTAGATACGAGCGGATTGAGGGGCAGCCATTAATAAGAAGATAGCTAGCCACAGATTTAACAAGGCGTTGTTGAAGCGCTTATGGCGTAGCTATAGTTATAATATCATTGTGTATGTATATATTAATTAAAATAGCTGATGTTAGCAATTTCATTCTCGTTAAAACCATTTTGTTGTTTCATTGTAGCTACTGTTTTATGTTGTTGTATTCGGATTAAATCTTAGATCAGGCATCTAGACAGCTTCACAAATAGTTCTACAAAATATAAATTAATTGACCTAATAAAGTAACAAAAAAAAATACAGTCGAATTGAGAACTTCCTCCTTTTTAACCGACTTCGAAAAAGACTTCAAATATATTATTAGGTAGCGCAAATATCAATATTTTTTATTTAATTTGGTTAATTTAATAATTCAGTTATTTTTCGCTTTTTAGTGCCTCATTAGTTTTTCACATCAAAGGCGGTTTATTTTTTTTGTAAAAAATTTTGTTTTGATGTCGGTTAAAAAATGACTACATCATACTTGTAGAATAATATAATAGATTTTATTGCCACCTTTTTGATTACTTTAATAGCAAACAATGTTTAATAATTCTTAAATAACTATAATTAAGATTGCATTTCTTAGAAATAATGTTTACTAGTGTTTAAATGGATATAACTAATATTCTTGTTTTTGTACTATAATTCATTCTAGAAAGATAGTATCAAGCGGGATTAGATGTTATAAATAAAGCATATATTTAACATAATATACTTCAGTGTATAATTGTTCTAGAAAATACTAACGTATATAATTTAACAAATATATTTTAAATACCGTCTAACAAGACCGCAAAGTATTACCGGAATTGCTAAATATAAAACCTGTTGTATAAATCTTGAATATTTTTGTGTTTAATCTTAATTATAATCTCAATTTATAAATGAGTTTATTAAATGAACTATGCATATTGTTATATGTAAATTATTCGTAAGTAGTAAATTATATTATTCATCTATTCAATAGTTTATAATATCATAAAAAGGAGGTATAATGGTTCAATTGTTAAACCTACCTGACACTAGACTAGACCCCCCTCGGTAGTGGCTCAAGCCTAGGGCTGTTCCCTCGGCGGGGAGCCCTTGAGTACGCTCTTCGCGCGATACAGTGACACAAAATATTACATCACTGCGACAACATTACACATATCACCTCCACACACGTGCACGCATACACGCTTACACATGAAAGTGGAAGGGTTTTATTTTTTCCCTTATCAAACTGAAATAGTTTAGAAAAAATTATCCGGCACAAAATACATATAAGGGTTGTTGATGTATGTATGCTTGGTAGACATATGTTTCAATAACTCATATAAGTATGAATATGTAGCTTAGCTTAGGTTAGCTAAGATAGGTCGCGAATTGCCGCCGACGCCGGCACCGGGACCCGGAGGCGGAGGCCCGGCTGTATGGCAGCTACAGGGAGTGCAGGAAGACCCTGCAGGATGCCATCAGCCGGGCGAAAGAAGCAGCATGGGAGGAGCTGCTCCAGACGCTGGAGGGGGATCCTTGGGGGCGCCCGTACAGGATCGTGCGCAAGAAGATGCGATCCTGGGCGCCCCCGGCGACGGAGACTCTCCGGCCGGAGGTGGTAGCGAGGGTCGTGGGAGAATTATTCCCCGATCCTCCGATGCTACCGGCTCCTCCCATGCCTCCACCTCGGGAGGCAGTCGAGGAGGTGCTTGACGGGCCGCCCCCTCCGATAACGGAGGAGGAGATGGAGAGAGCAGTCGAGCGCCTCCTCAACCGGCGTAGAGCGCCCGGCCCTGATGGGGTCCCGGGTCGGGTGCTCGGCCTCGCCTTGGGCCAATTAGGGGGGTGGCTTCGGGAGCTGTTCGACCGGTGTCTTTCGGTCGGGCAGTTCCCGAAGCCCTGGAAGCTTGGGCGGCTCTGCCTTATGGAAAAGGCAGGCCGCCCTCCGGACTGCGCGTCCGCATATCGGCCCCTCGTCCTGCTGGACGACGCCGGGAAGGTGCTGGAGAGGATTATCTCCTCCCGGGTCGTCCAGCACCTAGAGGGCGTAGGGCCTAATCTGGCGGATGCGCAGTATGGCTTCCGGGCAGGGCGTTCCACGGTGGACGCCCTGTGCCTCCTGAAGTCGCTGTCGGCAGAGGCGACCTCCCAGGGGGAGAGGGTTTTGGCGGTGTCCCTTGACATCGCCAACGCCTTCAACACCCTGCCGCATGGGGTCATACGGGAGGCGCTCCGATATTTCGGAGTGCCCCCCTACCTGCGACGGGTGCTGGAGGCGTACCTCGAAGGTAGGGAGGTCGCCTATGTCGACGGCGACGGGCGGATGGTCCGACGGGCCACAAGGGCCTATGGAACATGGGCTACAACTGGGTGCTACCATATGGGGCACGCCTCATATGCTACGCGGATGATACCCTAGCCGTAGCCGGGGGGGGGGGGGGGGAGAGGGGGGTAGAGCGCCTGGCCACGATGGCCACAACCCTCGTGGTCAGCCGCATAAGGAGGTTGGGTCTCAGGGTGGCCCTCGAGAAGACCGAGGCCCTACTCTTTCATGGGCCTCGGCGGGGGCCACCTCCTGGGGCTCACATTGTGGTGGAGGGAGCCCGGATCAGGGTGGGGACCCAGATGAAATATCTGGGCCTCACCCTGGACGGGCGCTGGCGGTTCGAGCCCCACTTTGCGGGGCTCGGACAGCGAATTTATGGGGCGGCTGCGGCGCTCGGCCGGTTACTCCCCAACGTAGGTGGGCCGGGCGCCGGGTGCCG
>MU159191.1:187018-288187 GCA_015888305.1 Antheraea pernyi
CGATTTGGGCGGTTTACAGTGGACGCCGTCCGCCCGGTCCTGCGGGCGTGGAAGGAGAGGGAGTGGGGCTCCCTGACGTTTAGGCTGGTGCAGGTACTCACCGGACACGGTTGTTTCGGGTGGTACCTGCACCGGATCGCACGCAGGGAGCCGACCGCCGCCTGCCACGAGTGCGGCGCAGCCGAAGATACCGCGCAGCACACTCTGTCTGAGTGTGCTGCGTGGGGGGAGCAGCGCCGCCTTCTGGCGGTGGCGGTAGGACCGGACTTATCGCTGCCGAGCGTGGTCTCGGCCATGCTCGGCAGCGAACAGGCTTGGCGAGCGATGGCCTCCTTCTGCGAGGAGGTCATCTCGCAGAAGGAGGAGGCGGAGAGGGCCCGCGAGGCAGACCCTCAAAGTGGCCGTCTCCGCCAAAGGAGGACAGGCAGGAGGAGAAGGCGCTTCGCCCAACTCCTCCTGCCACCGTAGCCGGACCTGAGGGGATGGGTCGGGGGGCCCATCTCCTCATTGCACAGGTCCAGCGGACGAGGGGGGGCAGCCGGTGTGTACCCGGTCTGTCCCTCTATAGGTAGGAGCCCGGCGGTCAACTTCCGCCGGGCGGACCGTGGGGGCGGCTCTACAAGGTTGATTAGCAGCTTGAACGATCCCTTGCCGCCCCCACAAAACGTGTCGGTACACCGCCGTGGGGTTTTAGTCCGTGCGACTCGGACATAACCCACCCTCTCCCCCGGGAGGGTGGAGTATCCATAAGGGATTTCCCCACGTTAAAAAAAAAAAAAAAGGTAGGTCGCGAATTGCATGAGTCAGGCAACAGTCCAAGCCGATGTGTGCCGTGCCCCCTTGATCTAGTTGTCAAATAAAATCGGTTGTGTGTCTTAAGCGCTCGCCTTAGTAGTACGGTGAAGCTGTTAAGATCTTACTAGGTCAATAGCATAATCAGTTTGAAAAAAAAAGAAAAAAGGTTCAATTGATAGCGTATTTGGACACAGTGTAGGTTGACTTATGTTCGAATTCGTGTGAATGAGCTGGGGATTTGGTTAAGTTTTTTTCTCGAACTGACTATGCTATTGAGCATATGGCAAAGTCTTTACAGCTTCACCGGACTACATTCGGTGAAGGAAAACATAGTTGTGAACCCATAGCATGGTTATCGGGCTTTTTCTAAGTTCACCTGGCTAGGTACTACCCTCTAGTTGGAAATTTGTCGCTAAGCGCCTATGGGTGTCTTCTAGCAGCCACTTCTGAGCTTCTTTAGCGTATTTACCATCTTGGACCACCTTGTCATTCAACAGTAGTAGGCTAGATTGTGGTCAAACGTCATTATTCAGGTACTGTTTTTTTTGGGGCATAAATGTGGTGTGGATTTCTGTAATGAAATACTATAGAGTATCTACAACCATTTCTGATAATAAATAAAAAAAAGAAAGGGTACTGACTACAACCTTCTACTATACATATATTAATTCATTGTCCTATTTAGACAAGTATTTAGAAAATACACAAATGGTAGTAAAATGTGCAAACTTTCACCGTGTCGGTACCACTATCACACGTATTTCTGCAACGAAAGAAGAGTACAAATACAGTTGGACATATAAGGAGCTCATAGCCAGTCGATAAGGGTAGCAACTCGTCAATGAATAATTGTCCACAAACTGCAATGATGGCTTAAAACTATACGAATTTTGATATGGATTTATGGTAAACAGATGGTTGTATATTCAATATAAAATCTATACTAATATTATATAGAGGTAAAGTTTGTGAGTCTGTGACGTTGTAGGGGGTAATATTAGGAACTACTGGTCCGATTTGAAATTCTTTTAGTGTTAAATAGCTCATTTATCGAGGATGGTAGGCTATATATCATCACGCTAAGACCAATAGGAGCGGAGCACCAATGAAGAATGTTTCAAAATCGTGGTTTTTTTCCTCTTGAGAGCTTCCGCGGCGTGTTAGCGTTAGCCCAAAGTACCTAATACACACGGACGAAGTCGCGGGCAGAGGCTAGTATATTATAAACTAAATACTCCCAAGAAGAAATGTCAATTGTTTTATTTATCTTCAAGAAAACTCTTATATAGTTTTCTATATGAACATAATGACTGGCACATGTACTGTTTAATGAACGCCTTGACCTAGTTAGTAGGCGGTACAAGAAGAGGAGCATCAGATAACATGAATAATATTCAATTAAATTTCGGCGATTCCGTATTTGTCAATCGAGATAGACGAAACATATTCAAATATCATATTGTCCACCATATGTCGAAATTAAACAATAAGAAAGGTTGACACGCTTCCGTTCCCTTTGTTATTCATTTATAACCTTCCCTTTGTTGTCCGCATCCTGTTGTGCGCTCAAAGTTTTTTTTTTAATGGCAATTATCTTTCATACAGCTAGTAACTATGCAAGTAAGTTTAGATGCATTTAGAGAAAAGCAAATAATTCTGATAAGCATTAGAATTTTATTACATTTATTTTAATCATTTTTGAAATATAGAAAAAAATAGATTGTAACGTTTTTGAATTCAGCTTCACGAACAAATTGTACACGTAAAATTTAAGTGTAATCTAATAACATATTTTTGTTATAATATACGGCCATTCTATACCAAGTTAATTGTTACTTATATTATGATAAGTATTCAGCTGATATCCTAACGAATATTATAAATCCAAGCGTTAGTCTGTTTGTTACGGTATCACGCTTCATAAATTCAACCGATCATCGTGAAATTGTGCATATACGTTGTCAGGGCTTTAGAAAAGGACACTGGATACTTTTCATTTTAAAAAGACAATACTGTTCCTGAGGGTTAAGTTAAATCTTCATCAACGCAAGTTAAGCCACGGATAAAAAGTAGTACATACATATATAGAGTTCTAAAACCTATATATAAAACTTACAGTTATTCTAATCGCATATCAAAATTACTTGCGAGAATCGAACAAGTACCTCAGGATCGAATCTGCTTCCTCTCAGCTTAATGGTAGGGATTATTACAACTGTGCCACGAAGTTATATGTGTAGGTGGTAGAGCCACGCTGAAGCTATTACTGGTTTCAGTATGAATGGGTCGGCTCGCCCGGTGTAGTACCACCCTCTCACAGAACACCGACGTGAAGTAACAATGCATGCATCGTTGCGTTTCGTTCGGTCAGTGAGAACGTCGGAGGCCTACCTGTCCTCCACCTTCCCCTCCTGTCCTTCCTTCCTTCTCCCTCTCCCCCAAACACAGGCTGGCAACGCACTTGCAACTCCCCTGGTGTTGCTAGTGTCTATGGACGGCGGTGATCACTTGCCACCCGTCAGTTCGTTTGCCTCCAATGATATAAAAAAAGGGGAAGAAAACTGAAACTAATTTTAGATATTAATATAAGCACCATAACACGAAGGGAGAAAGGAATGGAGATTGCTTGCAGTTCTGGAAGAAGCCTTCGCCATAACAGAAAACATGATTTGAACGTCTTATGGCGGACGGATATAGAAGTAAAGGAAGACCGAAAAAGGGTATGGATTATGTGAAAAATTATAAAATGATGTGTATAAAAGCTGTGATGCAGAGATGACATCTGAGGGGGGAGAGCGGAAAAGGAATATATATTGTGCCGATCCTACTTAGGTGTGATAAGAGTAAGAAGATGATGGTGGTATGTAAATCTTAAATGTGTTAGATACTGATCCACAGGGGCTGATGTCGACGCGTCCGCAGCCCGCCTCCGTGGAGCCCTCACGGAGATCTGCGACGCGTCGATGCCGCGGAGCGTACAGCGCCCAGACAAACGGGCGGTGTACTGGTGGTCGCCGGAGATTGCTGATCTCCGGGCGGCCTGCTCCGCGGCCCGGCGGCTGTTTGGGCGCAGCCGCCGACGCCGGCATAGGGACCCGGAGGCGGAGGCCCGGCTGTATGGCAGTTACAGGGAGTGCAGGAAGACCCTACAGGCTGCCATCAGCCGGGCGAAGGAAGCAGCATGGGAGGAGCTACTCCAAACGCTGGAGGGGGATCCTTGGGGGCGCCCGTACAGGGTCGTACGAAAGAAGTTACGGTCCTGGGCGCCCCCGGCGACGGAGAACCTCCGGCCGGAGGTGGTGGCGAGGGTCGTGGGAGAACTTTTCCCCGACCCTCCGATGCTACCAGCTCCTCCCATGCCTCCGCCTCGGGAGGTAGTCGAGGAGGTGCTCGGCGGGCCTCCCCCTCCAATAACGGAGGAGGAGATGGGGAGAGCCGTGGAACGCCTCCTCAACCGGCGAAGAGCGCCCGGCCCTGATGGGGTCCCGGGTCGGGTGCTCGGCCTTGCCTTGGGTCACATAGGGGGGTGGCTTCGGGAGCTGTTCGACCAGTGCCTTACGGTCGGACAGTTCCCGAAGCCCTGGAAACTTGGGCGGCTTTGCCTCATAGAAAAGGCGGGCCGCCCTCTGGACTGCGCGTCCGCGTATCGGCCCCTCGTTCTGCTGGACGACGCCGGTAAGGTGCTGGAGAGGGTTATCTCCTCCCGGGTAGTCCAGCACCTAGAGGGTGTGGGGCCGAACCTGGCGGACGCGCAGTATGGCTTCCGGACAGGGCGTTCCACTGTGGACGCCCTGTGCCTCCTGAAGTCGCTGTCTGCAGAGGCGACCTCCCAGGGGGAGAGGGTTTTGGCGGTGTCACTTGACATTGCCAACGCCTTCAACACCCTGCCGCATGGGGTCATACGGGAGGCACTCCTATATTTCGGAGTGCCCCCGTACCTGCGGCGGGTGCTGGAGGCGTACCTCAATGGTAGAGAGGTCGCCTATGTGGACGGCGACGGGCGGATGGTCCAGCGGGCCACAGGGCGGGGGGTTCCACAGGGGTCGGCCCTGGGACCGCTCCTGTGGAACATGGGCTACGACTGGGTGCTCCGCGGCGTGCTCCCATATGGAGCACGCCTCATCTGTTACGGGGGGCCCATCTCCTCATTGCACAGGTCCGGTAGACGAGGGGAGGCAGCTGGTTTGTGCCCGGTCTGGGTCTGTCTCCCTATTAGGATGGAGCCCGGCGGCCACCTTTCGCAGGGCGGACCGTTGGGGCGGCTATCCAAGGGGAATAGCGTAGATCGATTCCTTGCCGCCCCAACAATACAGTCGGATGGTACTGCGTGGGGTAGGTAGCAGGTGGCGTATCCATAAGGGATTTCCCCACGTTAATAAAAAAAAAAAGATAGGCCGTGAATTGCATGTATCCGGCAACAGCCCAAGCCGAGGTGTGCCTTGCACCCTTGAGCTAGTTGTCAAATAAAATCGGCTTGAGTGCCTTAAGCGCTCGCCTTAGTAGTCCGGTGAAGCTGTTAAGACCTTGCTATATCAATAGAGGAGTCAGTTCGAAAAAAAAACGTGATAAAACAAACAAACTCGCATTTATAATATTAGTTATGATTTTTAACTAATTTGTTTTTAACTAATTCTCAATGCTATTGTGAATGTTTATACAAACATTACTTAAACATGTATACCACATAATAATATTATTGTCATGTCCAGGGGCTGGGGCTCCCTGACGTTCCGACTGGTGCAGGTACTCACCGGACACGGTTGTTTCGGGTGGTACCTGTACCGGATCGCACGCAGGGAGCCGACCGCCGCCTGCCACGAGTGCGGCGCTGTCGAAGATACCGCGCAGCACACTCTGTCTCAGTGTGCTACGTGGGGGGTGCAGCGCCGCAGTCTGGCGGCGGTCGTGGGAACGGACTTATCGCTGCCGAGCGTGGTTTCGGCCATGCTCGGCAGCGAACAGGCTTGGCGAGCGATGGCCTCCTTCTGCGAGGAGGTCGTTTCGCAGAAGGAGGAGGCGGAGAGGGCCCGCGAGGCAGACCCGCTGAGTGGCCGTCTCCGCCAAAGAAGGACAGGCAGGAGGAGAAGGCGCTTCGCCCAACTCCTCCTGCCACCATAGCCGGACCTGAGGGGATGGGCCGGGGGGCCCATCTCCTCATTGCACAGGTCCGTCGGACGAGGGGGGCAGCCGGTGTGTACCCGGTCTGTCCCTCTATAGGTAGGAACCCGGCGGTCACCTTCCGCCGGGCGGACCGTGGGGGCGGCTCTACAAGGTTGATTAGCTTGTACGATCCCTTGCCGCCCCCACAAAACGGTCTGTCGGTACACCATGGGGTTTTAGTCCGTGCGACTCGGACATAACCCACCCTCTCCCCCGGGAGGGTGGCGTATCCATAAGGGATTTCCCCACGTTAAAAAAAAAAAAAAAAAAGATACTGATACTTAGGTAATTCAGTTATGCCAATTGTTCTTATAGTTACATTACCTGGGAACAGAGATAATGGATCTGCTCGTCTTTCGAAAAACAAATTCTATACAAATAAAATGAAAGAGGCCTGCCGTTGTGCACGCATTTCACAAAAACTACTGGGCGGATTTCGATACACTTTTTTAGTGTTATTCCTTAGACACTTATTCCTTAATTAAATACTTGATCCTTAACAAAAAAAAATCTTTATCTATACTAATATTATAAAGAGGTAAAGTTTGTGACGTTGTAGGGGGTAATCTCAGAAACTACTGGTCCGATTTCAGTGTTATATAGTTCATTCATCGATAATGGTTATAGGCTATAAATCATCACGCTAAGGCCAATAGGAGCGGAGCACAGGTGAAAAATGTTTCAAAATCGAGATGTTTTTTTTCTTTTTGAGAGCTTCTGCTACGTGTCAGCGTTAGCCCGGATTTGTAATATTGGTGGTATTTTACGTATAGTAATTCGGTTATTGTGCACAAGTGGATTGGTAATAATACGATGGAGCATGAATTCTGGAATGTTACAAAAACTCCATGGACATTTGTAACAAGGGAGTTACTGTCTTGTTACAGCATTTAAATTGTTACAAGAAATGTAATGCTATTTATTACCTACACGATAATACGATACTACGATGATAGTAGTATACACGATAATAATCTACAAGTTTGCTTGCCAAAAATAAAACTTAAAAAAGCACTACGCATTCAGCGGTCTGTGTTTTCTTGCCGTGAAGAAGTTGCGGCACGCGGTGTTGTGCTTACGTTTTTTTGTGCTGCTTTTGTTTCTGTGCTTGTACATAAAATGTATTGTTAAAGTTAAAGTCGCGAGTATAAGTTAGTAAGATATATTCCTCAATATTAGAGGTGGTTACTAATAGTAACTATTATTGTAATGCATTATTCTTACGCAGTTGATAACAATACGTTAAAGGCATCATTATTGTGATATCGATAATTCGTTGTCAGCTATTATTATTGACAACGAAAAAGGTTGACCAGAGTTATCGTGATACGCGAACAAGTAAGCGTTATGTAATAACTCATAGGCGAGAAAGAGAGCAAACTTCATTCGCACTTAAAGTCACGATAGAATGCAAATTATTATCTTATGTTCGAGTTATAATTACAAATTCCATTAAGATATGAAAGAGGGAATACCCAGAACTATTAACTTATTGATAATATTTTTTTGTAAATAGACACAACAGCGTAATTGTTTATTGCTATATTGTAGTTATTAACTGAAAATTAAAAATTATCTGAATAAAGCAGGAGAGTAAAACATTATCTAAATACAAAATTCCGTCCCAATGGTAGGAATCGTTTTCTAATTGTATGTATACTTAATAATTTCTATTATAACCCGCAGCTTCGTCTGCATTGTGTATTATCTATCTTCTTAACAGCGTATGTTATGCCTTTCTTTTTTTTTATTGAAGCACGGCAAAATGACTGCACTATGCCTGATGGTATGCATAGTACATTCCAAAAACAATGGCGACCACCGAGTGACTCTCTATTCATCGCCGGTCGCCACTATCATGCCGCCCTGCAAAAAGCTGCATATGCACAGGCTGATCTGGAAACGCGACCCGCAGAAGCGAATCATTATTATGGGCTTTTTCGCCATATACATGGTGGTTGCGACCCAGTCAGGCTGTGAAACCCTACCACCCCGCTTTCGCCATTGCCTCGTTCGTTATTCAGCAGGGTGCACCACGTGTAGGTGAGGTTGACTTGGGTGTCTCCAGTCTTATGATGTTATTCGACACCCCTTCCTTCCCGACACACCTTCTTCTTCGTCCTAGCGTTTTCCCAGTCTGGTATCACGCTCCGCTTTACTTAACTTCCTTCACTTTGCCCGGTCTTCGGCATCCTTTTGTGTGAGGTTGTTCTACTTTATATCCGCTTTTACAAAGTCTAGCTAGGGTTTTTTAAGCTTGTTTTTGTTGTTTTAGAATTTGGGCCTTGCAGGGCGATGCTGAGGAGTCTATTTCCGACGTAGTTTGGAGTCCTGTGATTTATGTGGCCATACCAGTGGAGACGACTTTCCCGCAGCTTGTCTGTGATGTCACGGGCTTGAAGGATACCACGGATGTGGTATTTCGAATGCGATCTAGTCACGTAACGACACACATTCATCTCAGTGACAGTGAAGTTTACGTTATATATAGAGAAAGAAATATAGTACCACACCGTTTGCAATAATACTTCAGGACACGAAAACATCAAAAATCGAAATATATGCAGTGCTTTTTCCGTGATTTGCATACAACGACAGATCTCTATCATTTTATTTAAAGTTCTTTACAATTAAAACTCCTTACTCCATCTATTTTTTTTTATTTAGTCCAATATTTGGTGTTCAAGAATGTTAATTTAATAAATTGGTCCTATTCAACAAATTTCAAAAGCTTATATTGTATAAATAAATCTGTTTTCATATTAATTTGCCTCTTTTTATTGCGTTCCATCGACCATGAGTGTTTACGACATACTGACACACTGCGATTCATTATTTAATTTCAACCGCATCAATCGACAATACATTGTAAATTTATATATTCTCAATTATTTGTTTACGTTTCCTTTACGATACGGTCACTCTGTGTGCCGTTTGTTATCATTTAACATTTATATGCACAATTTAAAAAAAACAGCGATTCGGGAAAGTAGCTACAGATAATGTTATCGCATGACTAATATCCGGTTTGAGTCGCAACGCGTGTGTCCATAGGAGTTCGTTGTGCTCTAGCTTTGAAGCTTTGTTATTGAATCGTCTAAAGCCACTCCCTTAGTGTTTGCGAATAGCGAACATCAATATAATATTTTTTCGCGAACCCACTACAGTTTTGGCCTTGCAAGGCTTTTTTACAGCTTCACCGGACTACAACATAATTCAAGCTTTTTCCTTTTTCAAACTAATATAAACTGGTAGGTCCTATTTAAGTTTGTACACATTAAAAATACACTAATTTATTACGCACTAAAAATTATCCGCGACATCGTTCTTGACAAAATAGCTTTATTTTTTCATGGAAACTAGATAAATTAGTTTAATTGTGATTTATATATTTTTTGTTTATAGCTACTTAAAACCTATAGTAATTTTTCCATCCACTTTAACTTACATCTATTAAATTTTATAATTATTGATTAGTCCTTATAGAAAATCGTAATAATACCCTAAAAGTCCTCATCTTGCCAGTAAAAATATCGTCAAAATTGGTTCCGTCATTTCGGTGCTTGTCCTGGATAAAAATCATACGCTTGAATTTTATTTATATTTAAGTAAATTTAAAAAAAAAACAAGAACGAACTTAAATAATGTATAGAATATAATATACATATATGTGGAATATGGATTATTAAGATGAAATATGTGCTTTCTAGTTTCTTTTAGTTTCATCTTAAAAAGAAATATGTAAAATGTAAATGTTTAAATACAAGGAGAGAGATTGACTTCTGAAGAAAGGACAGTTTTTTTTTTCTTCGAACTGACTATGCTATTGTCCAAGCAAGGTCTTAACATCTTCACCTTAAGGCACTCAGCCGATTTTGCGAAGAAAGGAAAGGTTTGACGTGAATATTATAAACATTTAAAGTTAAAAGACGTGTTTGTTTTAATTTGCTGGAAAATCCTACAAATACTTGTAATGTTCAATTTCTTCATTCTCACTGTAAAGTGTAAAATGGTTGATTGAAACCGCATCTTTGACTAGAAATATTTAACATTTATATAAGGGGTATCTCGAAATTATTCATCGGGCTCCTAAAAATATAGTCCACTAACTTTTCCTTACATATTCGCTTACGTTAATGTATATTTGATCTATTCTTCAGTAAACCTTGTTCTATGAAAGGTACTCTATGTCATTTATTGAACGTTTATGCAAAATTTCACAATTACCGTTTGAGTAATTTAGCCGTAAAAGCGTAACAAACTAAACAGACTCACTCACTCATAACTATGTTAATTATAATATCCGACTGCGCAGAAAGGTAATGATTTTCCAGTTTAGTTTAATCCAAAAAAAAAAAAATTTTTTGACATGCTTTGTAGTCTAAATGGTTAAATGGATGTAAATATATGAGGTGTCGTTAAATTCGTCTATATTTTGGAATTGAGATAGGCTGTACATATTATAAAACCAAGTCCTCTATCACGTCTGTCTGTCTATTCGCGGTAAACTCAAAAGCTACTGAACGGATTTTCATGCGGTTTACACCAGTAGATAAAGTGATTCATGTGGAAGGTTTAGGTATATAGTTTGTCAAGGTTTTGTTTATAATCAAGGCGGGACAACGTCCGCCAGGCCCGCTAGTAATATTTAAGTATGAAGTCTGTGTATCAAAAAGAGAGAAGGATAAAATTAAATATTTACCTCTTCATTAAGAAAACGAGAGAGGTGCAGTATTTTTCCTGTCGAGTGTTACGTTCTTTATATCATTAAATTTAAAAATCGAATAAAAGCATTATTTCCATGCAAATAGACGTATTTTCATTTCTAGATTCCTCCTTCTATGACAGCACCCTTATATTTTTTGTCCTCTTTATTGTACCGCGAAATTGATATACAACTTTTTATGCACGCTGCAAGCCGTATTGAGGAAAAAGCAAATGCCACGGCCGCATTGTACATAATACGATAATATAGGTCGAAGTTTTATACTTATCGAATGTTATTGTTCAAATGAAAAGGGTGAAATCATCCTTTGTCCTATTCGTACTTAGGTCATGGACACATTCGGTACACGTTCAATACAGAATACTTTTTGTTTTGCATTTCAAAGTATATTGCAATAATTAGGAATTCGTATTTTCCTGTAGGTAATAAAAATAATATTTAAATAACTCAGTTACATTGGTATGTGGAATAACCGCAAAAATATTTACTTTAATAACATATATAATTAATAACAAGACCTAACAAGTGTTCTGAGAATTATTAAGAACTAACTTTATTATTTGGTTAATTAGTTACTGGAATATAGGGTGAGTATTATCCTTAACAAAGGACGAAGAAAATAATAAAAAGGTTAGGAAGTGAATTATGTTAGAAATTAGGAGTACAACAATACTGATAATACAAAATAATTTAAAGACATTTCGATACATTTTTGTGACGTCATTTGCCTATTAGCATTTTACATTAATTTTCTAGGAACGAAGTAATGATCCACGTATAGACTTTAAAAAAAAAAAATGGATTGATGCTATGATTTGTTTCAATTAAATAATGTATTAGTGGACAGGTAAATGAAAACATGACATATATGTAAAAAACAATTGTAAGTTAAACAGGAGGATATACATAATACAGCATAAGTATCATATATATATTTAATACCTAAGTGTCAATTGAACCGAAAATGCAGTCCAGCCAGATTATATAGCGAATAAAGTATAGACAAGGCATTATCGTAAGTAGTCCGGTGAAGCTGTGAAGGCCTTACAAGGCCAATAGCATAGTCAGTTCGAAAAAAAAAGAATTATCGTACAGTATATCCGTATTAGATATTAGCACATCACCATAACATAGTCCAAACAAACACAAACAAAGTGCCCTACCGCGTCTGTCTGTCTATCTGTCTGTTCGAAATAAACTCAAAAACTACAAAACGGATTTTCATTCGGTTTTCACCAGTAGATAAAGTAATTCATGAGGAAGGTTTTGGTATATAATTTGTCAAGGATTTTTTTATAATCAGCGCGGGACCGGTCCCGCTAGTCTGTAAATATAAATAAAACGGATGTGTCTGTTGTTTGTCTAAGCTAATCTCCGAAACGGTTAAACCAATTGACGAGACTTAACTGGCAGATAGTGATCATTACGACATTATCTATTAATAGTACGTATTATAACGACTTTCAATAGGAGTCAAGCAGTAATGATTAAATTTAATATAAGTAACTTAAAATTGCTAAAATGGTCGTAAGGGTTAAGTAGTTGGAGCGACAATGGCTTAATCTGGGGGTCAATTACTCTCCCGCACACCAGATTAGGCCCCCGTCGGCAGCAGCTCAAGCCAAGGTCCGTTCCCTCGGCGTGGAGCCCTTGAGTACGCTGCTCACGCGAATAGAGTGACACAAAATCTTTCATCACTGCAACAATATTATACATATCACCTCCACACACGTGCACGCACAAATGCTTACACACGGAAGTGGAAGGGTTTTACTTTTTCCCTTATCGATCTGAATTAGTTCAGACAAAAGAAATTATCTGACACGAAATACATACAAGAGCTACTGAGACGTATATGCTTCGTACACATATATATTTCATTAACTTATATACGTATGAATATGTAGCTTAGTTTAGGTTAACTGAGTTAGGCCGCGAACCGGACCAGGGCAGATGGGTCAGCAGACGGAGGAGACGGCCGGTGTGTACACAGCTGTCTCCTAACAAGACGGTGCCGGCGGCGGCGCTTTTGCTGCTGGGCCAACCGCTGGGGCGGCACGATGAAGTCTATAGAGATCTCGTGCCACCCCAACTGTAGCGGCAGACATACATCGTGGGGTTTTAGTCCGTGCGAGTCGGACATAACCCACTCTCTCCCCCGAGAGATAACCCATAAGAGATTTCACCACGTTAAAAACAAAAAACGAAGTTAGGACGCGAATTGCATAAACTAGGCAACAGCCTAAACCGAGGTGTGCCGTGCACCCTTGAGCTAGTTGTCAAAATTAAAACGGCTGAGTGCCTTAAGCGCTCGCCTTAGTAGTCCGGTGAAGTTGTTAAGGCCTTACTTGGCCAATAGCGAAGACAGTTCGAAAAAAAAAATGAGGGCTTAGTTGATAACGTGTTCGGATACCACGTTAATCAGTGTAGGTTCGAATCCTTGCAATATAATACAATAAAATAATACAAAATAAAATAATACAATAACAAGGTGGTAACGCCTTTGCGACTCTTCTGTTGCTGCAAGTGTCTATGGACGGTGGTGATCACTTAACATCAGGTGACCCATCTGTGCGTTTGCCTCCTATGATTATATAAAAAAAAAAAAAAGGAAACAGCTCAAAATTAATTAAAATAAAACGATTAGTTCCAATGGAATAATAATCTAACTTCATCATAATAAAGCCGCGGGTTTCAACTAGTTACCAGATAAAATTAAACATTTAGAACGGTTAAAAAGTTGTTTTGCGTTTTTTAATAATCCTCAGAATTCCGTATTCCAAAACGAGGACGTCGACACGAGATCTACCTAGAATCTAACATTTTTTTTTATCAAGTAATTTGAATTTAGCGCGAATTAATCTGAATCAAGTGGAATATATTTCGTAGTACCGGCCAGATACTCGGTCGTTTACCCTAAACCGTTATAAGTAATTTGCTATACAAGAGACAGACAAACAGAAATATTTCAGGTTTGCTTTTTTCGGTTGTGTCTATTTAACGTGTTCTTTATTTGTGAAGTATTTGTTATATATTTTTATAAACAGATTATAATACATGTTAAACGTGTCTTATAATATATTGCATTAAATAAAGGCTGTTTACCTTTAATGTATGCATATAAAGATAATATACATAATAGAATGTATCAAAGAAATTGACAGTAGCTAATAAAAATCAATATATAAATATGTATTTTCAATTATTATTATTTGTAAGTAATATACGATGTGGAACGTATTGCACTTACATCGGATTAGCTACGCGTGCATGTAATATTGATTTTTTGTACTGAGCCAGTGCAGCCTATATAGCCATATATAGCCCAAAATGTCTATAACTATTGCTCCGAATGACAGTAAATGTGTAAAACCAGGCTAATGTTAATAATTTAAATTTACAAATCATGAAATGTAAATAATTCAGATTATAATTTATTTAAAAATCCAAAAAAGTATCGTACAGTATATCCGTATTAGATATTAGCACATCACCATAACATAGTCCAAACAAACACAAACAAAGTGCCCTACCGCGTCTGTCTGTCTATCTGTCTGTTCGAAATAAACTCAAAAACTACAAAACGGATTTTCATTCGGTTTTCACCAGTAGATAAAGTAATTCATGAGGAAGGTTTTGGTATATAATTTGTCAAGGATTTTTTTATAATCAGCGCGGGACCGGTCCCGCTAGTCTGTAAATATAAATAAAACGGATGTGTCTGTTGTTTGTCTAAGCTAATCTCCGAAACGGTTAAACCAATTGACGAGACTTAACTGGCAGATAGTGATCATTACGACATTATCTATTAATAGTACGTATTATAACGACTTTCAATAGGAGTCAAGCAGTAATGATTAAATTTAATATAAGTAACTTAAAATTGCTAAAATGGTCGTAAGGGTTAAGTAGTTGGAGCGACAATGGCTTAATCTGGGGGTCAATTACTCTCCCGCACACCAGATTAGGCCCCCGTCGGCAGCAGCTCAAGCCAAGGTCCGTTCCCTCGGCGTGGAGCCCTTGAGTACGCTGCTCACGCGAATAGAGTGACACAAAATCTTTCATCACTGCAACAATATTATACATATCACCTCCACACACGTGCACGCACAAATGCTTACACACGGAAGTGGAAGGGTTTTACTTTTTCCCTTATCGATCTGAATTAGTTCAGACAAAAGAAATTATCTGACACGAAATACATACAAGAGCTACTGAGACGTATATGCTTCGTACACATATATATTTCATTAACTTATATACGTATGAATATGTAGCTTAGTTTAGGTTAACTGAGTTAGGCCGCGAACCGGACCAGGGCAGATGGGTCAGCAGACGGAGGAGACGGCCGGTGTGTACACAGCTGTCTCCTAACAAGACGGTGCCGGCGGCGGCGCTTTTGCTGCTGGGCCAACCGCTGGGGCGGCACGATGAAGTCTATAGAGATCTCGTGCCACCCCAACTGTAGCGGCAGACATACATCGTGGGGTTTTAGTCCGTGCGAGTCGGACATAACCCACTCTCTCCCCCGAGAGATAACCCATAAGAGATTTCACCACGTTAAAAACAAAAAACGAAGTTAGGACGCGAATTGCATAAACTAGGCAACAGCCTAAACCGAGGTGTGCCGTGCACCCTTGAGCTAGTTGTCAAAATTAAAACGGCTGAGTGCCTTAAGCGCTCGCCTTAGTAGTCCGGTGAAGTTGTTAAGGCCTTACTTGGCCAATAGCGAAGACAGTTCGAAAAAAAAAATGAGGGCTTAGTTGATAACGTGTTCGGATACCACGTTAATCAGTGTAGGTTCGAATCCTTGCAATATAATACAATAAAATAATACAAAATAAAATAATACAATAACAAGGTGGTAACGCCTTTGCGACTCTTCTGTTGCTGCAAGTGTCTATGGACGGTGGTGATCACTTAACATCAGGTGACCCATCTGTGCGTTTGCCTCCTATGATTATATAAAAAAAAAAAAAAGGAAACAGCTCAAAATTAATTAAAATAAAACGATTAGTTCCAATGGAATAATAATCTAACTTCATCATAATAAAGCCGCGGGTTTCAACTAGTTACCAGATAAAATTAAACATTTAGAACGGTTAAAAAGTTGTTTTGCGTTTTTTAATAATCCTCAGAATTCCGTATTCCAAAACGAGGACGTCGACACGGGGTCTACCTAGAATCTAACATTTTTTTTATCAAGTAATTTGAATTTAGCGCGAATTAATCTGAATCAAGTGGAATATATTTCGTAGTACCGGCCAGATACTCGGTCGTTTACCCTAAACCGTTATAAGTAATTTGCTATACAAGAGACAGACAAACAGAAATATTTCAGGTTTGCTTTTTTCGGTTGTGTCTATTTAACGTGTTCTTTATTTGTGAAGTATTTGTTATATATTTTTATAAACAGATTATAATACATGTTAAACGTGTCTTATAATATATTGCATTAAATAAAGGCTGTTTACCTTTAATGTATGCATATAAAGATAATATACATAATAGAATGTATCAAAGAAATTGACAGTAGCTAATAAAAATCAATATATAAATATGTATTTTCAATTATTATTATTTGTAAGTAATATACGATGTGGACAATTAAAAGTAGAAAAATCAAACGTTATATATTGAACATTATATATACGTTGAAATATAATATTATTCATTTAAATGTGATAATGTGATTAATTTACTTTATTATTTATGTTTGTTATAATAATTGATATATTTTTAACGAAATGTTCTTATGGAAAAATTGCAACATTTCATTTTACGTAACCCCACAATACTATTATAAATAATTATTATTTTCCTCGTTTAAACATATATTTATCATTAAAACATATATTTGCTTATCTTTATTAAATATAATCTCAATGTCGACATAATTAAATTATCTATTATAAAGTAATGTTTGGTTTTCTTCTAAAGGCTATTCAAAAATATAATATCGATTTACAACGATGCCAGGATAGCTGTATTTTAAATTTTAAGAAAGATACGATACTGTCTCTTTTGAATATTGGTAAAAGTACACAACTGAATATGTTACTGCTGAAGTTCGAATTATTGGCATTCGTCATTGTGTAAGTTATCTGAAGATTATTCTTCTAAATTTGCAGGTCGCTTGTGCTTATTACAAGTCCAACTATTTTTTTTTAGATGGGAATTGTCTAACAAGTACCCACATCGCCGGGCAAGTAACGTCTCCCATATCTCTTAGCCGGGGAGTAGGGACTGCCTACAGCACTGCGTCTGCTCCTCCGGCAGGTATTGGCTGCTCATAAAGGGCCACGTCGTCGCAATCTTCTCACACTGTATGTGCTCAGTGGAGGATGACCGTTATAGGACCAATCCTCCTACGGTGGCATCATGCGCCACCCTTAACTAAGGGCGTGTCCTTTTCTATACTTTTGTGCATCTTCTCTGGGAACTCGGTGGCGCGTCACACTAGTGGCCCGCTCCTGTAGAAGCGGCTAAGCGTTCGTGCCTGTGCAGAATATCGGTCGGTGATCTGGCCGGGCCACCTAGGCAACTGCGGGAGGGCTGCTGCATAGTGTTCCTAGTCATCGGAGGCTAATATTTTCTCCAGGAACGCTATGCACGCCTTCTTGGCTTTGGTTCCGTATTAAGGGGCCTCGTCTGCAGTTTGAGGGGTTGAATTAGTAGACCCCTATAGGATGGCGGCTGTTATAATGCGCCTTAACCACATGAGCATTTAAGCACATGTGGATTTAACACATGTCGGCGTATTTACACATCATAGAAATGATAAATGAAATAATTATCGAGACTATAACTGATGATTCTAGTTGAGCTGCATAATACCTAAATAATCTGCAGAATAACTAATATGTGTACTTCAAGAATAATAAATACACAATTTACATAATTTATTGTAGAGTAAAAATTCCATTATAAATTTACAATGTAATATATTGATTATACGAAAGAAAACCGTGTGCGATTCACTAATTTTTTATCTTAATACTACTTTCTACATATATTGCCTAGAATGCCTAGTTGTATTAGATTGCGGATAATCCTATTGTGACCACTAAACCAGACTGTAACCTAAGTAGGTATTTCAAAACGACTACCACATTTATTCATTGTTATTAGGTATGTCATTCATAGTGGGTAAAGATAATTTGGAATATTTTTGTAAAGAAACTGATTACAATCAAATTTATAGTATTACTATTATATAGTTCTTTTGTTGGCTCTGGTTTCGTACGAGCGTAATAACAAAAATTATACCAAATACTTTATTTTAAATATGGTCATGTAATGAAATAAAATGATAACTGAACATCAATCCTTTAAGTCTGTCTTCTGTTGTATTGGTTCTCTCACTTTTTGTATACAGGAATTTTTAATCCAAATTTTTCACTTTTCCATGCTATTTTTCTCATACTTTCTTTCATACAAACCTTGTTCTGACGACAATCACAACAAAAAAGAATTAGCGAAATAGGTTTTGAAGTGATGCGCTTACATACATTTAGCGATTCGTTTTTATTTATGTGGATTATTGACATGTCATATTTTGCTAGTAATTACTCCACGAATTTTCAAATAGGTCAGTTTTTTTTTTACTATTGGCAGCAAACGAACATGCGGTCACCTGATGGTAAGTGATCACCACCGTCCATGGACACCTGCGACACCAGAAGAATCACAGATGCGTTGCCGGCCTTTGAGAATTGACATATATCTATTTAGAGAACATTCATTTAGGGACAAAGTATTGTGGATCATAGACATATTTGAAAATAGCTATTAAGTTATGTAGCATATCCTAGAAGTTTTTATCATCATCATCATCATTACCCTTATCCCACTTAAGTAGGGTCGGCACAACATGTTTTCTTTTTCCACTCTCTCCTTTCAAATGTAATTTCACAACTTTTACGCACATATCATTTTTCACGCAGTCCATCCATACCTTTTTCGGTCTTCCTCTACTCGTATATCCGTCTACAAACATACTCAACACTTTTCTAGTTACATGGTTTTCATCTCTCCTCATGACATGCCTATACCATCCTATAAGTTTTCTTATAGAAGATTTATTTCGCAAAATGTCATGTACATTTCATTTAACACTCTGTCTCGTTTTATCTCTTCATCTGTGTTATTTAATTTCAAGCTGCGAGAAAGTGAACCATTGTTATTTCTTTTCACTATGACAATACCGATTTGATCTAATTTCGCAATAGTGCTAATGTAATTTATAAGTACAATACATTATTGGGTAATAATGTATATAATTAAGATATAAAATGGCACAGTCAGCCGCTGAGTGTTGAGACGCCACTCTGTCTAATAGTTGGCAGTTACGTCGGTCTAGGTCGTTGCTCCGGCCGCCTTCTCTGTAAACGAAGGTTATTTTGCCGGCGATTTCCATACAATCTTGAATGTGAGATTGTATGGAAATTATTGCAGTATGACCTAATGTTCAACTATATTGGGTAATGTTATGCACTAAGTTTTGGTGACGCTGCCAGGGTCGAGTGTGTGTGACTCAGAAATTACTGAAATAAATTAAGTATCTTTCTTAATATGAAGTTAGAGTTGAGTAATGGACCTCTTTGGAGGAGGCCTTCACTCGAGGAGGGGCTATTGTAAATAAATTATAGCATAGTAATTTAAAAAAATTAATGTTTACTTTGCTAAAAGTATAAGGCTTTTTTATTATTATTTATTAATATGAACATAGTAAATAATTCTTCTTTGTACTGGGATATTTTCAATGTTTTACGGTAACCTCTGTCTTCTTGCAAACTAAAAAGAGACAGACAGACAGACGTGGTAGGCGACTTTGTTTTATACTATGTAATGATATGACTATAGTAAATTATTCTTCTTTGTACTGGGATATTTTCAATGTTTTACGGTAACCTCTGTTTTGTTGCAAACTAAAAAGGTCGTACTTTCTTCTTTTTTCGGGCCGCAAATCTATTAAAACGTCCTACAGTGTGCTTCTTCCTTCTTGTTAGAAATCGTTATAACTCAACAATGAAATTAACAGAAAATATATTTCTAAATGTACCAAATATATCGATCTCTATTATCTCTACTATCAATAATAAGAAAACCTCATTCACTTTATCATACTCTAATTCGTTAAGTTGGTAAAACGAAGAAAACGTTTCTCATATGTAAAAATATAAGTAAGACCGATTATATTTAAACTTCGATCAACAATAACTAGATATCGGGTCGGCGCGAAAAATATGTCTCGATAAATTACAGCTAATCAATGTAAGCACGTTTCACATGCCGCAGTGTATTCAAAAGATGCGCAAATAATACACGAAAAAGCAATTTAACGGCCGGAGTATCTTACTTTCGCTAAATTCACGTTGAATAAATTATATTTTAAGCTTTAAACTAACGAATAACATCAAATTTTAAACAAAATTACCGATTTTATACCTGTGGTACAAAGTTTGGCCAAGGCTCTTGAACCACGCACAAACACGCACAATAACGGGAAAAAGTACTTCATTAATTGCGTGTTAAGGTTGAATTCACACTAAATGTTGTTTATGTTGTCTTTTCATTTGTGAGGGGAGTAATTTATTGCTTTGCTCGTTTTATCATAAGTATTAGATAATATTTTGAACGTTTGTGACTATATTACAAGGTGTCATGGTTGCAATTAAGTTGAACTTAAAAATGTTATAAACATTTTTTATCCCTTTCATAGTAAACAAATAGCTACACATAAGTATATATTTACGCGGGCAGCTTTTAGCTTCAATTTTGTACGTGACCCTTTATCTAGTTATTGTTGATCGAAGTATTTAAACAACAAACTTCTTAAATACGAATAGACGTTAATGAATGACTGTTACATGTGGCATTAATACCAAATACGGACTACGAATATCATAGTAGCTGATAATCTGAAAGGATAAAACATGACAGCGTGAAATTAAAACGATCCAATAAGGCGGACTTTATTTTACGTAAGATACTCAGGTTATTGAGTTTACTACAAGAATCTTATGATTATTTATTATCGCTGGTGATTACAAATTTGTAGCCTTAACAAAGTTCATGAAAGCTATTTCTCGGTAGTTCTAAAATAGTCTTATTCAAGCGTTATTAGTGTCGAACTATTAGTGGCGAGAGCCATGAACATTAATTTCCGTGTATTTTGCGGTTAACCGGTACCTCTGTCCAGCGTCAATGCGAGTTTGTTTATTTACAGGCATTGAAATAAACAAATAAATGAAAGTGCACCTTGAGACGTAAAGCTGACTTTATTGTCTGGCTGCAAGTTTTGTATATTTTGCGTCATCCAAATATATATTTTTATGACGTAAAAATACATTTATAATTTATAAAATTGGAATATCGGATCGTAGGATCGGAACAATGTGGTTTTATGTTGTATGAACTGAGATTCGGTTAAAAGTATTACGACCGGCCGTCAGCCTGATGTCAACCCTCCTTGGTAACTTCTGTGTATCGGATGATAGTAAAATAGCTGCTATTATCGCTTCTAAGAGCTACTTCTGCCTTCTAAGTATTGCAATATGAATGATAATACCATGTATAGTATCAAATTTCTCGATCAACTCTACTTTCACTATAACTCTGACCATGCTAAGTTGGTTTGCTATACGAATACCGTTGGCTGGAATAAAGTCAGTATTTGAAGGTATAAAACAAAGTCGTCATAAATATAAAAAAGTCATACGTAATAATTTTATAAAGTAAAATAAAATAAGTAATATATATACTACATAGCATAACAACAAAATAAATTATTTTTTTGGAACTATACAAGCTTTTAACCTTATTAATGTTTACAATGATAACGGAACAAGGCTGCTCTGCATCTCAAAGCATTAAACTTAATTAAGGTGAAATTTTCGAACTACATTTAATATAAGTCCGCAGTAAGACAAGTTCACTTACTACATAAACGAACGAATGGCATAATTATATGGTAAATAGTAATGTTCGTTGCGTTCTCCATATCGCCGGGCGCAGCTCTTGATACGAGCACTTTATCGGCGCTCTGGTTGCAAGCCGGATTCTATGTCGGTAATATTACCACGCGTTGTATCGGTTTGAAAGTCTTAGTATTTGTTTACATATCTTTAAACCCGTTAATATAAAACAATGAAAGATTTTACAGAATTATTTAGTAGTTACGGTTTATACAATGATATATTATTGTCCAAGTTGTTTAAGTCATGTTTTCACAAATAAAGAATTCTAGAGTCTCTGCTAAATTATTCTCATTATTTATTTTGAAGTGCAATTTAATCTATACTAATATTATAAAGATGTAAAGTTTATGAGTTTGTGATGTTGTAGGGGATATTCTCAGGAACTACTGGTCAGATTTAAACATTTTTTTAGTGTTAGAGAGATCGTTTGTCGAGGAAGGCTATAGGCTATAATCGTCACGCTAGGAGCACCAATGAAGAATGATTGCAAAATCGTTTTATTTTCTTTTTGAGAGCTTCCGCTGCGTTTTATTTTGTTAAGTGATTTATTGGTCATATTATCAATAACAATTATGAATTCTTATCAATATATAATAATATAATAACCGAGCCACAGCAACGCGTGGCCGGATCAGCTAGTGTTCTTATTATCTTTTATCTTTTCTAATTGTCTTTGGGAATGAGTTAAATTATTTATAAAAGGTAATAGTGTACTAAAATGAAGGAGGCCTAAAAATCGAATAAGAGGACAGATTATATAATAGATGTTTTTTTTAAATATACTTTTTATAAATTATACTAACCATTGGTTAAAAATGAATAATTAAACAAAGAATTTCGTTAATGAATAAATAAATTGAACTTAATTCCTTTCGGTGTAATATTATAAGATACTAATAGCACCACGCACTTAGGATTTGATAAATATACTATTAACATTCCACGTGGTTGTAGAGAGGACGGAGGCTATCTGTCATCTTATGGGATTTGGGTTTTACATAAGTACGTATGCAGGAAGGCTTTGTGAGTGGAATAAAAAAACAATTTCAAGGGATTCTATTTGAGTTGGAGACAATTGGATGCTCTTTGTGACCGATATTTAGTTTATACTTGTCCAACATAAGTTTTGCACTGTTGATAAAATAGAGCCGGAATAACGTTCAACGGAAGGAAATATATCAGTTAAAACTTATTATAATGGATCAAGATAATGAATTTTTGGCCGCCCTTGCCAATAAAGTGGTCAAAATTTCATGGAAGTTTGTTCTATTAGTTCTAAGGAAGTTTTGTAAATATGATGATATGGTTACAGGAAACTGTCATGATCTTTGTGAATCTGAGTCTCTACATAAAAATAGTAAAAACGCAACAACAATAATAATTGTAATGAATCTGGTTATAAGTACATTACAAATCTAATTATTATACAATAATTTTTTTCTTTTTTTTTATATTATAGGAGGCAATCGAACAGGATGTAACCTGATGGTAAGTGATCACCGCCGTCCATAGACACTAGCAACAGCAGGGGAGTCGCAATTACGTTACCTGCCTGTGTTTGGGGGGGGGGGAGTGGGAAGGGGAGAGAGGGAGGAGAGGAGAGACGGCCTCCGGCGCTCTAACTGACCGAATGAAACGCAACGATGCAAGCAGTTGTTCATTTACTTCATATACATAAATTTATAATGTAAACAACTTGGAAAATGCTTTAAAAATTATGATTATATTACTGTGATCAGTTTTAGAAGTGGTGCCTTGAACGGAACATTGTAAGGATACAACTGTGAAATCGTTTGTGTATATCCAAAAATGACTTTGAGTTGTGCATCTCTTTAGTATATCTTCACATTGTTACATTGTTCAGATACAAATTGAATAAATACATATTAATAAACACAAAGTAATATTATGACAAAAGTTTTATTGTTTAATATTTATTGTTGTTTGGTATTGCAAATTGTTGTAATACAGTTTTAGATCCATGTTATGTTCTTGGTGTTAACTATGATATTTAAAAATTGGATGAATTTATTTCTCCGGTTTTTTCTTTGCATATATCAATTGCGTGGTTTATGACTGACTAGTGGTGACACTTTGATTGACATAGTAATACTGAATTGTCTAGCTTCTTACCGTTATCAAATAATAGGCTTTCCAATAGTATATCGGTTAATAGGTGCTTTGCAGTGAAAAGTTATTCTAGAATCTCTGCTAAATTATTCTCATTATTTATTTTGAAGTGCAATTTAATCTATACTAATATTATAAAGAGGTAAAGTTTATGAGTTTGTGATGTTGTAGGGGATATTCTCAGGAACTACTGGTCAGATTTAAACAATTTTTTAGTGTTAGAGAGATCGTTTGTCGAGGAAGGCTATAGGCTATAATCGTCACGCTAGGAGCACCAATGAAGAATGATTGCAAAATCGTTTTATTTTCTTTTTGAGAGCTTCCGCTGCGTTTTATTTTGTTAAGTGATTTATTGGTCATATTATCAATAACAATTATGAATTCTTATCAATATATAATAATATAATAACCGAGCCACAGCAACGCGTGGCCGGATCAGCTAGTGTTCTTATTATCTTTTATCTTTTCTAATTGTCTTTGGGAATGAGTTAAATTATTTTTCTTATCAATATATAATAATATAATAACCGAGCCACAGCAACGCGTGGCCGGATCAGCTAGTGTTCTTATTATCTTTTATCTTTTCTAATTGTCTTTGGGAATGAGTTAAATTATTTATAAAAGGTAATAGTGTACTAAAATGAAGGAGGCCTAAAAATCGAATAAGAGGACAGATTATATAATAGATGTTTTTTTTAAATATACTTTTTATAAATTATACTAACCATTGGTTAAAAATGAATAATTAAACAAAGAATTTCGTTAATGAATAAATAAATTGAACTTAATTCCTTTCGGTGTAATATTATAAGATACTAATAGCACCACGCACTTAGGATTTGATAAATATAATATTAACATTCCACGTGGTTGTAGAGAGGACGGAGGCTATCTGTCATCTTATGGGATTTGGGTTTTACATAAGTACGTATGCAGGAAGGCTTTGTGAGTGGAATAAAAAAACAATTTCAAGGGATTCTATTTGAGTTGGAGACAATTGGATGCTCTTTGTGACCGATATTTAGTTTATACTTGTCCAACATAAGTTTTGCACTGTTGATAAAATAGAGCCGGAATAACGTTCAACGGAAGGAAATATATCAGTTAAAACTTATTATAATGGATCAAGATAATGAATTTTTGGCCGCCCTTGCCAATAAAGTGGTCAAAATTTCATGGAAGTTTGTTCTATTAGTTCTAAGGAAGTTTTGTAAATATGATGATATGGTTACAGGAAACTGTCATGATCTTTGTGAATCTGAGTCTCTACATAAAAATAGTAAAAACGCAACAACAATAATAATTGTAATGAATCTGGTTATAAGTACATTACAAATCTAATTATTATACAATAATTTTTTTCTTTTTTTTTATATTATAGGAGGCAATCGAACAGGATGTAACCTGATGGTAAGTGATCACCGCCGTCCATAGACACTAGCAACAGCAGGGGAGTCGCAATTACGTTACCTGCCTGTGTTTGGGGGGGGGGGAGTGGGAAGGGGAGAGAGGGAGGAGAGGAGAGACGGCCTCCGGCGCTCTAACTGACCGAATGAAACGCAACGATGCAAGCACTAATAAACAGAACAGCTCCAAGACAACATAATCAAGAATCATCCGGGTTGTGAATAATCAATCGAACAGAAGTTTACAAATATAATATGTTGCCTTTTTATAAAGATTGCGATTAAAATAAAATTGTATAATTAATGACTTATACATATGTACCATGTGTATTACATATATTTGATCATTTTAATGAGATTTTCGAGGTTGGGTGGTTATTTATTACACTTTAATGCAAAAATTATTTAACGAATTTTGTTTAAACTTAAATATAATATGGTTTATATATCAAAATAAAACATAAGCTTTAATCTATGAAGGTATTTCTTTAAATTGCTTAAAATATAAATATGCCATATGAAAGCTATCTATCGCTGGATTAACTATTATTTTACATGCAGCTCGTTCACTGCCGCTGTTTATGCAGACACGATATATTATTTATTAACTTGCCTTGTAAGAGACGAGTAAACATTTTTGAAAGGCCAAGACTACAGGAAAGGGGCACATTTTTAGAAAGCAAGTATAGCAGGATTCGTCTCTCACAATAAAAGTTAATTATGGCAACGGCAAACTGGAGAGTGTACTTTTTTAATCTTAATTATTTCCATAAGGATATCGCTACTAAATCAAAGCTTAACTCCATTAAAGAACGACTAGACGCCGTGAAGGTTTCCACCCTTATGTGGTTGATATTCCCGTGATTCGTCCGGAGCCATTTGCTTCCACATTTATTATACGTACGACTAGGGAGTACAATTCACTCCTGGCTTTTTTTTTCGAACTGATTACGCTATTGACCAAGCAAGGTCTTAACAGCTTCACCGGACTACTAAGGCGAGCGCTTAAGGCACTCAGCCGATTTTACTTTGACAACTAGCTCAAGGGTGCGCGGCACACCTCGGCTTTGGCTGTTGCCTGATACATGCAATTCGCGACCTATCTGAGCTAACCTAAGCTAAGCTAACTATTCATACATATATGAGTTGTTGAAACATATATGTGTACCAAGCATACATACCTCAACAACTCCTATATATATTTCGTATCGGATAATATTCTAAACTATTTCAGTTTGATAACGGAAAAAATAAAACCCTTCCACCTGCATGTGTAAGTGTGTATGCGTGCACGTGTGTGGAGGTGATATGTGTAACGTTGTCGCAGTGATGTAAGATTTTGTGTCACTGTATCGCGGTTGACTCCTGGCGTTTGTCTCTCCATCACTTTATAACTTGGGTAGAGTAGAGTGAACGAACATCGAGCGGGTCCATCCATCCGATCCATCGTCGGCCTCATCATCACTTACCATCAGGTGAGATTATTTTGTAGGTGGTAGAGCCACCCTAAAGCTATTACTGGTTTCAGCATGAATGGGTCGGCTCGCCCGGGGTACTACCACCATCTCATAGAAAACCGACGTAAAGTAATAGTCCTCGCATTGTTGAGTTTCGTTCAGTCAGTGAGAGCGCGGAGGCCCACTTCCCTTTCCCACCTCCCGTCCCCTCTGCCCCTTCCCTCAAACACATGCTGGCAACGCATTTCGACTCTCCTGATGTTGCAAGTGTCTATGAACGGTGGTGATCACTTAACATCAGGTGAAGCGCCTGTTCGTTTGCCACTTATATTATTAAAAAAAATTGAGGCCATTTTTAGAAAGAGACTCTTGCATAATCTTCAATTTTGTATTGTTTGTATTCGGCTTTTTTGGGTCGGGAGTTTGTCGATCACTGTATTAGAAGAAGATAAGCATGGTGTCATGATTTATAAAAATAGGCATTATCAAGCTACAACTTTTCTCTAGAACTCAATCATATATATCTCATAATTAAGGCAGCGTTCGTAAGTAACGTTTTCGTTCGACCATTTTTCTCCGACTACCAAGATATTACCCCCTACAATCTCACAAACTTTACTTTCACAAACCTTTTTATAATATTAGTATAGATTATAGATAATATAATTAGTTAATAGCTTCTGCCTGCGACTTCGTACGCGTGGAATAGTTATTTTGGGCTAAGACGCAGCGGAAGCTCTCGAAAGGAAAAAAGCCCCGATTTTAAAACATTTTTCATTATTACTCCGCTCCTATTGCCCTTAGCGTGATATAGCTTATAACCATTCTCGATGAATGAGCTATATAACACTGAAAGAATTATTCAAATCGGACCAGTAGTTCCTGAGATTACCCCTTACAACGCTACAACGTCATAAACTTTACCTCTTTATAATATTAGTATAGATAAATACATACAGACAAGATCTGGTATGTCTATATATTCGATAGTCGCAAAATTTGTGTGTTATGAACATTAAATAACTGAATGGGGCTTATAAATAAAACGTCTGATATTGAAGTTGTTAACCTTTGTTGTTTAACATTTGCGTTACTTTATTTTATAGAGTGAATACAATGAATAACAAATGATGTCTGGCATTTGTTTAACTTTAATATAAAGAGAGATCAACGTATTCTAACTTAATTGATTCTATCATTGTATAGAGTAGTTTATACCACCAAAATAAATATATAATCTATTTACAGGAAATTTGGAAGTAGTCTCCGGAATTATTTATCTGATTCTTAAATTTCACACACTGCAATGCAGGGTGGATGAAATGGCGAACGGTGTCTGGTGTAGCTTGTGACCCACGAATGCCCTTGAAACTCAAAGGGAAGGTGTATAAAACTATTATAAGACCAGTAATGTTGTACGCATCTGAGTGCTGGGCGACTTAATTGATTCTATCACTGTATAGAGTTGTTTATACCACCAAAATAAGTATATAATCTATTTACAGGAAATTTGGAAGTAATCTCCGGAATTATTTATCTGATTCTTAACTTTCACACACTGCTAGGAAACCATATTATTCCTGAGTGCCATTTACTATTTTGTATTCTGTTCACGACGAAAACGTATTTCTTTTCAGATTATTTGATTGTGTTTATTAATTTTGCACAACTACAATATAATTAAAAACATAGTTCAAACTCTGGTCGGCTATAGTTTAAAAAAATTAATAGTACACAACATTTACACCCTATTTTAGTTACTTTATATATATTGTAAAGCATTATGGCTCAATAGTAAAAACGTATACGGAACCCGTGTCGGTAGACGTGTGGTAACCCTAAAATAGTAGAGTATTAAGTCTATGGTTAATATGGCGTACTTAGAGAGTCATGTTCTGTAACGTAAATGTATAATAAGTGTCTTGGAATAAATATTGATTACTGCATCTTATTATTGAGTATTCTTATGGTATATTCCATTAGATGTAGGTTCGAATTTTTCAATAAGCCGAAACTTTCGGTGATGCGAACGTGATTGGATTATAACATTGTGGTGGGATTTTATCTAACGCCCGCTTGATCATCTATCGTCTTTATGTTAAAAATCTATTAGCAAGCACTCGTAGATCTATCGCAGTAGTTGTACATGAGAGCTGCCGCTCCCTCTCTAGACTCAGCAAGTCATCATCCTAGGTGACAGTAAGTATTAGCTAAGGTTGTGGTTAAACAGTAAAACATATTAAAAAAATAATAACATTTGTGTTTCCTATAGTTACAAATTAACAAGATGTAGGTTAGAATTTTTCAATAAGCCGAAACTTTCGGTGATGCGAACGTGATTGGATTATAACATTGTGGTATGATTTTATCTTACTATACTATATCTTCATGTTAAAAATCTATTAGCAAGCACTCATAGGTGTATCGCAGTAGTTGTACATGAGAGCTGCCGCTCCCTCTCTAGACTCAGCAAGTCATCATCCTAGGTGACAGTAAGTATTAGCTAAGATTGTGGTCAAATAGTAAAACATATTAAAAAAATAATAACATTTGTGTTTCCTATAGTTACAAATTATAGGTTACACTACAAAATACAGCAACAACACGCATCCAAACTCGTTTCTTGTAATAACGTATAGTGTTTTTTTCCATTTAAATGACAACTGAGCGATTTGTGTAATGGTGTACCTATAACAATTATATTGTGGAACACTTAAGTAATAAACAGCTTCATAATAATGCTACAGCTGCACTAACGGTTTAATATGTATATTAGGATAACAGGTAAGTACACAACTTAGCCTGATCTGGCTTATATGTTGACGGTTATTTAACATTATTTAAATTTAGAACTCATAATTAATCGAATAAATGTCAAAGGTCATCAAACTCCTCGATGAGATTTGTGTAAAACTGATTAAGCTGTATCGGAACTTTCACGGTGTTAGATAGCTTTTTTTTTCGAACTGACTGTGCTATTGACCTAGCAATGTCTTAACAGCTTCACCGGACTACTAAAGCGAGCGCTTAAGGCACTTAGCCGATTTTATTTGACAACTAGCTCAAGGGTGCACGGCACACCTCGGTTTGGGCTGTTGTATGATACATGTAATTCACGACTTATTCATACATATATGAGTTGTTGAAACATATATGTGTACCAGACGTACATACCACTTAAGTACTAATAAACGGCTTCATAACAATGCTACAGCTGCACTAACGGTTTAATATGTATATTAGGATAACAGGTAAGTACACGACTTAGCCTGATCTGGCTTATATGTTGACGGTTATTTTAACATTATTTAAATTTAGAACTTATAATCAATCGAATAAATGTCAAAGTTCATCACTGCCGAGGGGGATGCTAATCTGATGTACGGGAGCGAAATTGACCCCCAGGTGTTTGATAGTAAGCGCAGAAAGTATTCAAATAGTACGGAGTGGCTTGGCTTGAGCCGTTTCTTGGAATTTCCCGAATTGAATATATAACTACACGTACTAACAATCCATATATGAGTATGTGTATTTAATTTATATGGCGAATATTGTTAAGTGTTAGTAGTTGTTTTTGTAATAAATAAACGAGTTTAAATCGATCGAATTAAAAATAAAGGAATCTATATTATTACTTTTTAATATAATAATTACAACGATTACACCTATAATTCGAATTCTCTTAGTAAATATAATAGTGTGGTAAAGCTTAGCTTTTACAACTTGTAATGGAATTACATTGGTTTTATAACGTGTGCAAAAATTTATAAGGTCTGGAGTTCACTCCTGACGTCTGTCTTCCCTTCATCATACAACTTGGGAGTGTGAGATTGTGGCTAATATTACAGGTACGCCTTTAAAAACATTAAAAAAAAATTGTAAAGTTGCACAACACGAATATTGTACGAATGTCTGTAAAATAAACTTACGGGTAAATACTCCTGGTTAACGCAATGTGTTCATTCCATTCTTGTTTATTTTCATAATAAACGATTTGTAAATGGTTCCAGTTGCATTTTTTTCGCTCTATCGTTTTCGCGTTGTTAACGATAACAGGACAGGACAGGACAGGTCATGAGAATCAACATTGGTTTTCTTACATAATAAATGCTTAAAATTATATGTAATTTATAAATAATAAACTTTATACAGTCCAATTTTAGCTTTTATTTGTGTACACTTTATAGATTATAAATAAATTGTAGTGTGTTTAAAGTTACCTAACTATAAAAATAATAACGAAATGTTTAAGCTGTGCTAGCTTTATTTAAGACTTAGTTACGGATATATGTTTTTTTTTTTAATTATTTGTCCATAAATAATATATTAGTAATAAGTATAAGGACACAATTTCACACACACTTTTTTTATTTATATACTAAGTATAACTTATATTATGATAATTGTGTAATTGTCCCACCCAATGTGCCCACCTCCCTTCCTCTTCCCCCTTACCCTACCACACCCCCCTCTCCTATACACAGACTGGCAACGCATTTGCGACTCCCCTGGTGTTGCTAGTGTCTATGGACGGTGGTGATCACATAACATCAGGTGACCCACGTGTTCGTTTGCCTCCTTTTGACATAAAAAAATAAAAATAATTGTGGATTAATATATCCACAAATGTGTATAAATACCTATGCAGATATTCTGCCTGGGACACAGACTAAAAATAAAAAAGATCGATTTCTGTCATAAAAAATAAATAATGTTCATGAAAGTTGTTTCAAGATAAATTTAATCATCTGAATATTTCATGTTATGTGTCCAGTTAAAATTCGAAAGCTTAGATCAGATAAATCTTTGCATAACGTTTAGAAATTCTTCCCAATGTTCGATATCTACTATCTGCAATCAAACAAACTGTAGATAAATAAATTTTAATAGCACACACAATTACCTATAACGATGTCGGTGGCTTGTGTATGACAAGTAACTTTCTTTTTTAAAATAGTTATTGTATATAGCCACGCCTTTATGTGGGTGTGCGGTTGTACTGCTGAAGCGGCCCAAAGGCACAGCACAGCATAACGTCCACTAGATAAGAAATGTCCAGTAGTTCAACCAAGTATCGCGTATACGAACATAGTAAATGTAAAAGATAATCAATTTAAGTTTTTTTTTATCGGTATATCTTATGACTTAGATAAGTTGTTATTTGTAATTTTATTGTATGTTTTTAGGATGATGAGAGTGATTAGAAAGACAAATTTATTAGACTTCAGGGTAAGTAACATAATTAGACCTATTATGAATCGTATCGCTACTGTATATGAAGCTCTTTTTTATAGCACCAAGGGAAAGTAACAGTAACAATTTATATTGTACTAAACTTATAAATAATAAATTTATATTGTAACTTCAATTATTTGAAGGACAACAAGTGATCGACAATACTTCACAAGTCGACGAGTGAATTCGGAATTCGAGACATTTAAGCGTTCCACTGTAACGAGTGTTAGATCTGATTTATTATAATAGTGATTTTAGAATAAAATGTCATGTTCTATTAAGCAGTTCGAAGTGAATAACTATGAAATCAAATATAAACACAGGTAGCAATAGTTTCTAAGAATGCTTTTTTGGTACTGTACATTTAGTTACTGTGGTCAATTTTTATCCCGAAGCGACGATTAGCAGGGTTTTACTCTGTATGTGAATGATCGCGAAAGTTGGCTATTAATAAGGCTGACTGCTTTTTCATAGCTTGATTGATGCGAGGCTACTATTAGATCATCATTGACATTGCTGTCGCGGAGAAAGGCAACGAAAGTGATTAAGTTTGTTGAATCGATGTTTAATTTTATATTACACGGTTTAATTATGATTAATATGTTGTAATTACATTCATCGATGAGCAGATACTTTAGTTTTTTCTCCTCTATTGACCTGTCATGCCTTTACAGCTTCACCAGACTGCAAAGGCGAGCGCTTAAGGCACTCAGCCGATTTCATTTAGCAACCAGCTTAAGGGAGCACGGCACACCTCGGCTTGGGCTGTTGTCTAGGTTACGGAACATCGCGAATCTAACCAAACCAAGTTAAACTAAATATTCATATATAGGAATTAATAAGATACATATGTGTGCACCAAGCATATGTACCTCAGTAACTTGTACATGTATTTCGTATCCGGCACTAAATCAACTCAGTCTAATGAAAAACCATAAGATTTTTATGTGTAAGCGTATGTGTGAACGTATGTAGGAGTGATCTCTGTAATGTTGTTGCATTAAAGAACTTTTTTTTTATTCCGTGTCACTATATCGCACAAGCAATGTACTCAACTTCAGTAAATTGGAATTTAAGATTGTACATTTAACGAACTCTTTTTTGTATGGATTCTTAAGGACAAAACGTAAGTAAGGACATGATCTTTTTCTTTAAGAAAACTGAGGACTGCTGTTCCATGCGAGTCCTATGCACACAGGGAGAATTAATGATTAGATTGAATTTGTTACATTTTGCCCTCAGGCTCAGAATAATTCCTATTAAAGTAACATGCGACTTCATTGCAGGCCCAGATATTTCATCCGGAAATCTGATCTGGAATCCCTGATCTGGAAAGAGCGAAACCCTGACAAGATCCATATAACTACAAAAGTTTCTTGGATTGAATGTTTTCAGAAATTCGATTTTGATTTTAAGAATAATGTTTAATTAACCTCGCTAATCTGCAATATAACTTACTCATTGCCTATTAAGTTTATATGTTAATGACTTTGATTCTACTGTGTATCTCGCCTCATATCTAGTTCAATCATATAGAGTGATTCCGTGCCCTCTTCATTATCTTATGAATGATTTTGAATTTATGAGGCCGTTAACGGCCTTCATTACTGTAAGTTGTTGGTGGCTGCACATATTCGTCAAAGACTTCAATGTCTGTATAATAACAAAAAAATACAGACACTGTACAAAATACAAATGATAAAACCATTTTTATTACATCTATCTTTCTCTGTAATGGAATATAAATATAATAAGTAAAATAAACATGTTAAACACGTGTTAAGTGCAATAAAACATGTGACCCGAGGCATCTGTCGTTTGTTTCTGTGTATACAATGCTCTTAATCAGCCGGTCAACTTTGGACCACGTGTTTCAAATTTATTTATGACTTACGAATGCTTTTTCATTCAAGCCTAAATAATAGTTCAGAGCCCACATTGGATAGCCCTTACTACAATACTGTAAGTTGTAATATTATTATTTCGATAGACAAATAGTTGTTTGAATGATGCATCTATTTGTCTAGTTTATATACGACACAAAGGTCATTGATGTTGCACCAACAAATCTATGAAACAGATAGTGACTATTGTATAACGTAAAAAGTGCTATGAAACGCTACTATTGTATGTTTTTTTATATCATAGGAGGCAAACGAACAGGTGGTTCACCTGTTAAGTGATCACCGCCGTTTATAGACACTAGCAACACCATGTGAGTCTCAAGTTCGTTGAAAACATGTGTTTAGGGTTGGAGGGGGGGTTGAGGAGTGGGAACTGGGAGAAGAGGTGGGTCTCCGGCGCTCTCACTGACCGAAAGAAACGCAATAATGCAAGCACTGTTACTTCACGTCGGTGTTTCTGTGGGTCGGGTGGTAGTACCCCGGGCGAGCCGGCCCATTCATACTGAAACCAGTAATAGCTTCAACGACCTACAAAAATGTGATATCTTAACAATGTACCAATCATGTTCTAAGTGAAGAAAATATTATGCCGGACATATAAGCTTGCGTAGTTCTAAAAAGTCTGATTGTATATTACTACGTGTTGGACAAGATTTGTAAAAAAAAGATTAATAATATTTCAATTGTGTGGTAAAATACATAAAATATTAGATAAATTTGTTAGCTCTTATTATCTAACTGTACAAAATACCGCAAAGAATTGGACTTGTACAAGGTGACTGTTAGCATTGAAGGTGACATTATTTATTTTATTTTACAACTATCGCACGGTGACAATCAATTATTGGTTACTGTATTCAAGTCTAGCCGAGGTTGTTTGAGCGGAAAAGAATTGTTGAGTTAATGAACCCTCACCGTGTTATTACAAAAAAGTTAAATACTTGGTTTAAAAAAGTTTCCCAATAAATGCACCGCGCTCGATCGAGACAAGTTCGCGTTTTCCTTTTGACAAGTCTAACCTAACGTAACCAAAGCGAGACAAAACAACAAGATGGCGAACATTCAGCGACCGCGGGGCATTTAATATGAGACCTTTTTAAAGCCAGGGCTCAATACGTTTTTAACTTTTTTGTAATAACACCGTATAGGTTTAGCGTGTTTACCATCTTGGACCACATCATCACTTAACATTACGTGAGGTTGTGATCAAATCTATAAAATATATTAAAAAAAGAAGACGATACAGTCACAAGCACTGACGATAGAAGTGAAAACTCAAAACAATGAAATAAATGTGTTCTCTTTTGAATTTTCATATCAATTATAGTTTGAATGACAATATTTAAATTTCCGAATTTGTTTATTGAAATTATTATCATTAGTGTGGTTTTCATATCTATTGGCACTCGGAGCAATAATTTAGTTAATGGTAGTATTAAAAACTTCTTTGTTTTGGATTCATTATTAATTTCTATTGTGTATCTATCCATTACTTTTCCAAACAATGATACTGGGTGTATCACTATTCCTTATAATGTACATACTACGTTTAATTCAATATCACCCAGAAATACCACCTACCCATGATATCGTGTAAAAATTAATTGGTAATTGTGTCATGACTCGTGATAAATTTCTTTATTTTCGTAAAGTTACCTTAACTTAGAATTTGAGAGCCTTATCACTTTATGTAACCGCTTTTTATGTTTATACAATTTTCAAAAGTGGCAAATAACTGAGTAGCCATGATGAAAACCTTTGAATATAGATTATTGATAAATAAAACAACTTTTTATCCGTTTTTTTTCTTTTTTCTTGTTTGTATAAATATATACACGACTTATAAATTAGTTACCCAAAGAAGTTTCACTTCTGACATATGTACTTTGTATGCACGCACTTTTTTTTCTAATAACACCGTATAAGTTGTAGCTTTTGACTACAACCTTATCTGATTTTAAATGACGACATAGGCTAAGATAGTAAACACGTCAAATGTAAAGAGAATTAGCTATCAAGTACAACTGCTGAAACACACCAAAAGATGCTTGGTGATAGCATTGCATCTTGAGGATGGTAGCTAGCAAAGTGAACTTAGAAAAAACCCTACCACCATGCTATGACCATAGCTCCAACTCAACTGCAAAGCTACATGCACCAACGCTGTGTCCGAACACGCTATCAACTAAGCTTAGTAAGCCGTCCGTGCTGTTGTCCGCATAAACATGTATTGAACTTGGCCAAACTAACTATTACAGAGAAATCAATACGCATAGAGCAAAAAAGATACTCCTTTGAGAAAGTTGTCTCCTGTATTTTAAGATATATGTAAATTAGGCACTGAATCAAGTCACTGTTACAGGTTCGCTTAAGTTTTGTCGTTGCTTTGTGATATCGTCAGATAGCATTGTTTCCTTGTTTATTCTTTTGTCCTCAAGCAATCTTGCCCGGATGCTGTTTAAAATGGCTGGGTGCCTTTGCATTTTGGTCACTGGACCAAATGAATTGAACTGCTCAGAACGGCCATGTCTCATTTGTTGCTACTGAAAAAAAGTCATGCCTCTTATAGAACAACTGATATAATTATTATTCTCTTTGTATTTTTTAAATGTCAAAATTTTTAGGTGACAGGGCTACTTTCACTTCATGTCATTTTGCTTCATGTTGTCATAAGAGTAAAGTAATTCAAATTCAAGTTTAATTTTCATTTAGACATAGATTTTTTAAATGTTTAATTAAAAAAAAAAGTGCCAAATAAGTTGAGTAGCACCAGAGGCACCGGTACCCTCCTGGGGTAGTTGTTTTTTAAACCTTGCACTTTCCATATTTGCTTTTTAATCGGAGTCCATATACATAGCGTGAGTCAACAGGAAAAGAGGCGATCGAGGTCCAAAAAACATGCAGAGGTCAACGTGTAAAGCAGGACTCGGAGTCCAGAAGGCAAGGCAAGGGTCTTCAGGTAATGCAGAATCGGAATCCATAAAGCAAGCGAAAGTCGTGTCAGAGATCAGCCGCCGACCGAGAAGCGGCCGACGTTGCCCAGGGTACGCCACTTGGAAGCTCTCTGACGTGCACCCCAATGTTGACCACTGGGCGCCCACATGTACTATACAATTTTGCAATACGGCCGGTCATGTTTACGTAGCATGTCATGACACGACATTCTGTCAACAATACGCCTACAATGCGCCTAGAGAGGTTTTCACTTAAAAAACGACCTGAAGCTTCGTTCACACCGGACAGTCGATTCGCGATGAAGGCGAACGCCGTCAGACCGGAACGACACTCGATACGGTTGTCGATCGCGTTCTCATCGAGTTACATACAACCAACGGTTATTGTAATGTTTTAAAATTATTTAAAGAAATTGCAGCCTTATTACGACGGTAATAAAGATGATCTATTCGTTTTACGAAGGTAAATAAACAAAACGATTATAAGGCAAGATCGTGTTGGTGTCGCGTCAGAGCTATTTTGCCTAGATAATCTGAATAGTGACTATTTAATAATACACTACTGCGTTGTTTAATCTAAGCTACGTATTCTGCTATCATGTGATTTTGAATACAATATTAAACTTTTTTTGTTGTTTATTTAACGAAATTTGGTTGGATGAGTTATTCATAATACGAATATAATTTGAGTATAATTAACGTATAATTTGCATGTAAATTACAACAGTATAATGTCCAATCCCAAGCATCTATATTTAATACTATATCTTTTTTTGCTTATATAATACAGCACTTTGTTACACGTTATAATAAAAATATTTTAAAGAACCGGTATACCGGTAAAAACATATTCATCTTAGATTATTTCTATATAATATGCAGGTTTTATCGTTAATTCACAATCTCATTCACATCGATTCAACTTGGCAACAGTCTCAATTTTTTTTAATACTATCGGCGGCAAACGAACTTTCGAGTCATCTGATGGTAAGTGATCACCGCCGTCCATTGACACCTGGTAACCGAGAAGAATCACAGTGGCGTTGCCGGTCTTTGAATAGAATAAAGAAAGCACTAAGACATACGATTGTCCTTTTTTGAAGCATTGGATATCGGTGATTGTATAATGCTGTGATACAACGTGGCATTTTATTTTTGTTACAACCTCGATTAAGATATATTTACGTTACGTTTAATTACGTTTAATGTTTATATTTATTTAATGGAACCTGGAATTTTGTAGGTGGTAGAGCCACGCTGTAGCTATTAGTAGTTTCAGCATGAATGGGTCGGCTCGCCCGGGGTAGTACCACCTTCTCACAGAAGTCCGACGTGAAGTAACAGTGCTTGCATTGTTGCGTTTCGTTCGGTCAGTGGGAGCGCCGGAGGCCCACCTCCCTACTCCCTCCCCCATACACAGGCTAGCAACGCACTTGCGACTCCCCTGGTGTTGCTAGTGTCTATGGACGGTGGTGATCACTTATCATCAGGTGACCCACCTTATCGTTTGCTAGCTTATGATATAAAAAAAAATGTTAAGTTACTAAATATGGTCTAAATAGTATAAAAAACTCATTTTCCCTAGTAAGCTTCTGGTGGTCTAGCTTGGTAGTTCAGCTGCCGGAAAACACCTTTTAGATCTAGGCAATAGATTTGCAAATAAAGAATAGTAGGTACCTAGCCAGGTGGACAAGAGAAAAAGATGCACAAACGTCATGAATTAATTATAGTTTTTTTTTTTTTAATGAAAGTTCAGACTCAGTGTAGGATTCCAGTTAATTACAACATACATATTGTTTACCAGATTTATCGTTTTAACCTCCTATTCCATCCGCGTCCTTTATATTGACCCGTTACGTAGCCATTCGTGGCTTAGAAAGTGATCCCAGTGTATGCCGGCACATGGCATTTCAAGATGTTATGAGAATCACGAGGGAAAGGTTAACACCGAGAGACCTTGTGTGTTCCACGCGAGATTAGTCACGAAAGAGTTTTTATATTCACGATACTTTTTGATATGTATCTGATATATTAATATGGCAAGGATTTCTCTATTGTTAAATGTTCTACGCTCCTTTTACTCGATCTATATAGTGGTTAAAATATATCTAAATATATTATTTTGTTAACACAGTGTTACAACACGATGAAATGTTTTATCAATAAGTTATTTTGAATTACGTTTACTACTTAGAAAGTATTTTTCGAACTGACTACGCTATTGACCAATCAAGGTCTTAACAGCTTCACCGGACTACTACTTAGAAAGTCACCCGACGAGAAATCAGCATTACTGAGAAGAGCCGGACTGTGAATGCCTATGTCAGTGTTGTGTATATTATGGCTCAGTTGCTTGGTCGACTCTCTACACAATAGTCGTGCTTTATACAGGATTTGTTAAATATACCTAACGGCGTTGTCAGCAGTTCCAGATTCCGCTTCCAAAATTAAATACAGGTGATACTGCGGGTAACAGCTAGTTTAATGTAGAATTTCTATCGCCGTAAAGTGAAATTTTAATGATGAATCGAGCGGTCGCTGAGACCACCCAGGTAGCTGACACTGTTGTAATTTGTCAACGAACGGAACTATTGCTGTTATTAAAGCGCCTTTGTTTTAAGCTTAATTGCATCCATTGTTGTATTATATGGTTATGTAGACTGGTAAAAAAGCTATTAAGTTCTTTTGTATTTGGAAGATCTTTAATGTGATAGTGACTAGGGGTATCATACCTGCTTCTGATTTTGTTGACATTATTAATTGAAGCGTATAAAAAACAACAATCCTTCATTTGTATCTATGTAAATATATTATGGAGGTCTGATGTACACGCATCACGCAAAAACTACGGGCTAGATAGGGTCAACAAGATTTCAAAATGAATGCCAATCGTGATTATCCAACCTAATACCTAATAACTTGCGTTTCTGCGTTCACATACTTTTAATATGTTACATTATTTGCATTATTTTTTTAAATATTTTTTTTTGGGTAAAAATAACGAATAACGCATGGTCTGAAAATAATCCAGTATATGTAAAATTTCATTTATGCGTAAAGGCTACACCTCAGAGTTAAAACTGTAAATAAACAAATGCTACATTTAAACGGTTAAGATAACGAATAACGCATGGTCTGAAAATAATCCAGTATATGTAAAATTTCATTTATGCGTAAAGGCTACACCTCAGAGTTAAAACTGTAAATAAACAAATGCTACACTCATCAAAAAAGTCTAAGCAACATGTACTAATTAAAATTTTAGGATGGTTCTTCACATCATAATGTTGTATTTTATTTTTAAAATAATATCTTTAGGGTTCTATGATGTAAATATAACAGCTGTTATTTTTATAAGTTCTTTTAATAACAGAAATGAACAATATTATAATATACTGTAGAAACTAAGATACATAAGAAACTAAACTTTTTTCTTACAAAATGAAATTTCTAAAGAAAATGTATTTATTGTGAAAGAATAGAACAATTTCATACAAAGTATGGTCTCCTCTGCTATTCAGAACTTGTCGGCAACGATTATTCATTGAATTAATGAGACTGTTTATGTCATTTTGCGGTATTCGCTCCCAATGGAATTGTAGCAAATCCTTCAGCTGTTGGGTTGTTGTCGCTCCGTCCAAGTCCTTCAAAACACGTCTCTGGAGCATGTCCCATGCGTGCTCGATGGGGTTGAGATCTGGCGATTGTGCAGGCCAGGGCAATACCCGGATGTTCTCCGTTGCAAAGTATTCACTGGTTCGTCGAGCTGTATGTGAACGCGCATTGTCATGCATTAACCTAAAATCGGAGCCAAAGGTTTGTGCAAATGGGTAGACATAATGTCTGAGAATATCCTCAATGTAATTTTCAGCATTCATGTTTCCATTTACAAAAACGAGCTCAGTTCGCCTGTTCTTCATAATACCCGCCGATAACATAACTGTTGAGCCGCTGTATGAATGAACTTCCTGAACGCACCTGAGCCATACATTGTATTTAAGTGTATAAAAATTACACATAATTTTAATAAAACTTATTACATCAAACAATGAATTTGCTTATTATCGACAGTTGCATTGACTATCACTATCTTCCCATTACACAGTAAGTTATAATTAAAAATAGACTTTCAATTCGATACCATTTCTAAATTGCTCAAATTACTTTTATAAACAGGAAACTCGGGTAAAAGTCACAGTGAAGATGCACTGCGCCGGTTTAACGAACATATACCGTGAAAGTAATTTTAAAATCGATTTCATTCGTCGCTATTGCTTAGCCAGTCGTGACAAATAAAATCTATATATAAATCGTTCGCTCAATAATATATGTAAGTCACTTGAGAACAGCTGCACCTCTTTGGCTAATTCTTTTTGAAGTGAAATCTTCTGTAAGTGCCTTGTGCGGTATTTTTTTTTATCATTGCATAGTATAAAGCAAAGTCCCCTACCACGTCTGTCTGTCTGTCTGTTCGCGATAAACTCAAAAACTACTGAACGGATCTTTAAGCATTTTTCACCAGTGGATAAAGTGATTCACGAGGAACGTTTTGGTATATAATTTGTCCAGGATTTTTTTATAATCAGGGCGGGACAACGTCTGCCGGGCCCGCTAGTTAGGAGATAAATTTATAATTTGGCGGCTTGCGTTAGTATAGCACAGCCTGTGTGCAGATAATATTGATATTTTGTATTGAGATTGTGCAGCTCATCATACGTGTTAATAAACTGCATAAAAAAGTACATAATGAATATTCGGAGTGCTAATAGATGTGAAAGAGAGAATGATGATAATAATGCCTAAATATTTTTATCTTTTCAATAATTCTATGGAAATGGGTAATTAAATTAAGTCTAAAAACCATTTCGGTTTCGAAATTAGTTATGTTATTACACATACTTACATATAGATATAAACTTTACTACAGATAAATATCTTTCAAATACATATATTATTAAAAAATGTAAAAGTATTAGACAGTGACTACTTAATTTATTCTTCGCATCAGTTTTTTCAACGTTTACCAAGGAGTTAAGTGTTTTATTCTTGATTTTATATGATAGAATATATCATAGAGAATTTAAATTGCGAGATTTTTTTTTGAACTGACTACGCTATTAACCTAGCAAGGTCTTAACAGCTTCACCGGGCTATTAAGGCGAGCGTTTAAGGCACTCAGCCGATTTTATTTGACAACTAGCTTAAGGGTGCAAGCACACCTCGGCTTGGGCTGTTGCCTGATACATACAATTCGCGACTTATCTTTTTTTCTTTTTTTTTAGCGTTGGCAAATTCCTTATTGATACACCACCCTCTCGGGGGAGAGGGCGGGTTATGTCCGACTCGCATGGACTAAAACCTCACGGTGTACGTCTTGCGCTATAGTTGGGGCGGCATGAGATCTCTATAGACTTCATCGTGCCGCCTCAGCGGTTGGTCCAGCAGCAAAAGCACCGCCACCGGGCCCCGTCTTGTTGGGAGACAGCCGTGTACACACCGGCCATCTCCTCCGTCCGCCGAACCTGTGCAATGGGAAGATGCCCCCCGAACCATCTTCCTTAGACCGGTTACAGTGGGAGGAAGCGGTCAAACTAACGCCTCCTCCTGTCCGTCCTCCGTTGGCGGAGATGGCCACTTTGAGGGTGTTGCTCACGGACCCTCTGCGCCGTCTCCTTCTGCGAGAGGCCATAACATTCCTCACATCCTCGCTAACGAACATGGCCGCAACTACGCTCGGCAGCGAGAGATCCTGTCCTACCGCCGCAGCCAACGTGCGACGCTGCTCCTCCCACGCAGCACATTCAGATAGAGTGTGCTGCGCGGTGTCCTGGTCAACGCCGCACTAATGGCATACGGCGGTCGACTCCCTGCGTGCTATTCGATGCAGGTACCAACCGAAGCACTCGTGCCCGGTCAGCACCTGCACCAGACGGAACGTCAGGGAGCCCCATCTCCTCTGGTACCATTCCGGCAGGACCGGGCGGACGGCGTTGATCGTGTATCGAGCGTAACGCGCATCTGCCAGGTCCCGCCTCCACCTCTCCACCATCTCTACCCTCGTCACTCTCCTCCTTTCGTCTATTTCTCTGGGAGCTAGAGGCTCCGCCAACAGTTTCTTACAAACCCTTCTAGCTCTCAAATTCGCGACTTATCTGAGCTAAGCTAAGCTAACTATTCATACATATATATGTTGTTGAAACATATATGTGTACCAAGTATATATACTTCAACAACTCTTATGTATATTTCGTATCTAATAATTTTCTAAATTATTTCAGGTTGATAAGGGAAAAAATAAAACTCTTCCATTTTCATGTGTAAGCGTGTATGCGTGCACGTGTGTGGAGGTGATATGTGTAATGTTTTCGCAGTGATGTAAGATTTTGTGTCACTGTATCGCGCGAGCAGCGCACTCAAGAGCTCCACGCCGAAGGAACGGACCTAGGCATGATCCGCTGCCGAGGAGGGCCTAATCTGATGTGCGAGAGCGAAATTTACCCCCAGACCACGGTGGCGTGATCTGTGGTTACGTGGGCGTGGGCGTGAACACGCTCTGTTTGGAGAGTCAGGCTGGTACTGATCATTTGCTGCCGTTATTTTATCGGGAGGATCGGCATTAAACTAGCTGTTTTATAATTTTATGGAATATATTATTACATCAAATTCATTGTCTGAAATTTAGTCCAATACGCAAATCAACACTCATAAATGCTCTAAAATCATTGTCTTATTACAGACATACAGTAATACACTTGTTAAACTAGCACATATGAGTGAAATAATATGACTAGCATATTAAAGCACCTTTCACGGTTCTCATATTAATTTATTTACCATAGTCCACTCAAAAGTACACGTTTAAAAATTGTAAAGAAAATTATATTTTAAATGAACACCAACAGGTTGGCTAAATGAATATTCAACACCAGTTTTTATCTCAATTCTTTAAAACATTCGCGACTTCAGTCAAGGGTGCGAGTTTTTTGTAGGAACTGACGTGTGTAGGTCATAATTTAATGTAAAAAGTATTACAAGGGCGTCTGTACGTGCTAAAGATCATCGACGGAACGGTAAATGAAATAAATAAATCTGTACGATAATAATATTTAAGTATTCATGTTAATTACACTTAAGGCAATTCAACGGATTCGATATTAACTTAAATACATATATACGAGTATTCTTTCAAAACGATCATAATATATTTTTTATAACTTAGTTTGACTTGACAAGGTAATGTTAAATAGACCATATCTCTTAAATATTTCCTGATTTTTTTATTATTCGTTTATTTAGATGCCATTTGCTTATAAATAGTTTTGGTTATATTTACGAATATTTAGATGACCTCGCTCAATGGCATTTCAGAGGTTATATTTGTTATTTAAATACATGTAAATATTGGTTTGGTTAGCTAACACGTATCGGTACCAAATTCGTCACAAACCTAAGTGAAATTTACTTTCTGCGCACATAAAACGATTAACAATGTTAAAATGTCCAATTTTAAAAACATTACCGTGTAAATCTTTTATGTTGTTGTTTATGAAATCAATTATCGTTGGCCATAAGTCGAGGCGGGTCGGACCAGATCGTTCACTTTTCCTCTGTGATGCAATGCATACGTCTATGACTGGAAGCATGTGCTCTACTGTTTAAGCGATACGATACTGAAACTAGGAGAAAATCATTATAATATAAACTTTAATATTAAATAAACGTATGAATTTTTATTACTGAGTTCAATTCCAAAGTAAAATACTGTAGTTAAGAATCTCTTTTAATAAACATCACACCAGATGTTGATCTTTTTGTATTGTGTAGTGTATGTGTTTTTCTATGGCGAATTCTATTGCCTAAACGACTTGATAGATTTTGTTATTCGTGGTTAATTTAGATCGGTTTGAATTCTACGATTAACGTAAGCTATATACTATTTAACATTCATTCATACTATTTAGGTTAATATCTGTGAGTCAAAAATTGGAGGAAGAAAAAATAAAATTGTTGTGTACTAATTACGCAAGTGTACAAACAACTCGTTCATTAATATAATTATGAGTAGTTTTATTGTTTTTGCAGTTGGGTATTTTTTTTATTGATCGTTTTCCTTGTTTGCCTGCATTTGAATTTAACGTTAAATATAACATAAATTAATCAAAAAATATATATGCTGATTGTAGAAGAGGAATAAATACAGAATAAAAAAATCTTACAATATTAAATTCTTCTTCTTACAATGTTAAATATCTAATACTTTTTTATATGTTTCAATACCTCGTATTTTCATTTAACGTTAAAGAAATTGTATTATATCATTCTTAGTTTAGCTATCAGCAGATTTAATATAACTAGCAATGCCTGCGACTTCGTCCGAGTAAAACCTTATGTAACAGCCATTAAGAAAGTCATCTCATTAAGTCCATTTACTTATACACTTTTATCTCGTAAGTACAATTACTTTTGATAAACCGAATAGATTTTAATGAAATAAAGACCATATGCTACTTGAATATGTTTTATGATTTTTAGAAGAGTGTTTATCGTGAACGCAGTACTTTAGCTGATACTAGCCTATACACCTGCAAAAATTTCTTTTAAAAAAATCCAAAAAGTTAAAAAGTTTTGTAAAAATAAAAATAAAACACGTTAGATTTACATTTTATTATGAATATGTATATTATATTATTATCTTTATTGCTTCAACCATGCCGTCAGTTTTCTCATTATCGTATAGAGTAGCTTTCGTGTTAGATGGAAGACAAGCCTTAGTTACGTAACTATAATTTGTTCCATTTCACATGGGCGGCTGCTAAAGTGATAAATACTGTACGCACGAGTACCCATCGATACCTATTAGTATGATTTTTCTTAACGCTACGTATTTATAGGTAGGTACGTATTTTATGACATTTTTGACCAACTGATCCAGGACCGTGCAGTAAATATTGTGAATAACCTTTAATTATTCATCTCGCCGCGTTTTAATTATAAATATTCATTAGAATTTATAATTGTTGTTGATAATATGACCAATAAACATCACTTAAAGATTTAAATTATTTTTTTAATAAAAATAAACTACTTTTTGTTACTTAAATATAAAAATTAGACATATGCTGACTTTTTTGTAGGCATTATCAAGCTCTACAACTTTTCTGTAGAAGCCAATTATATATCTCTCATCGTTAAGGCAGCGTTTGTAAGAAATGGTGTCGTTCGGCCGTTTTTTCTCCTACTTACTTTGCAAATTCACAAAAAAGTTTTTATTTTCCGGGTTTAATATACAGTCTATGGTACCCACAAATAACGTGGCTTTGTAATGGTAAACAAATTTTCAAAATCGGTTTAGTAGATCCAGATATTACCCCCTACAACCTCACAAAGTCACAAACTTTACCACTTCATAGTATTAGTATAGATTGGAGAGTAATAATATTTACAGTTTGTCATTTGTACAATGGTTTATACTTTACTTGACCAAATTTAATCAGAGATAATACATAAAATAATTTACTGATTTCAGCATGAATGGGTCGGCCCGCCCGGGGTAGTACCACCCTCTCATAGAAAACCGACGTGAAGTAACAGTGCTTGCATTGTTGCGTTTCGTTCGGTCAGTGAGAGCGCCGGAGGGCCACCTCCCCTCCCCTATCCTCTCTCTCCCCTAACCCTTCCTCTAAGGGTGGCAACGCACTTGCGACTCCTCTGGTGTTGTTAGTGTCCATGAACGGTGGTGATCAGTTAACATTAGGTCACACAACTGTCCTATGATATAAAAATATATATATATATTTAAAGATGTAATGTCTTTCTAATCTAAAATTAATGTTAATGAGGACTGTACACTGACAGTGTACAACATTATATAAAAATTGGTCCAATCATTTTTAATATTATATAAAAATTGGTCCAATTATTTTTAATATAACTCAATATAAAGTTTTAAGGAACAAAATGTACAGACTCGACCAAGGATTTATTAATATAGACAATGTGTACATTTTAGCTTTTTGTTCTATTTGAGCTTACGTTTAATTTGGCAAAAAAAAAACCAACTCAACACATTTCTGCAGTGTAAAATAATTTTTAATTGAGGTTCGAAAATGTAGGTCAAACAAAATAGTTTTTTAATATTTTCTCTAAAGTTTTTATTTTATATCCATCAGCATGCTATCAGCAGTGAATTGTGTCTGTTATAAGATTTGGTTTTCTGTTCCAATAAAAAACGCGCAACGGGTTCGTAACCAATGAAATATTTATATTACAAAATGTTTTATATACATTGCCGCTTCGAATAGAATGGTATGAAAAAAAATCATAACGGTCTATAGCAATGTATATTACAAAGGTTTGATAAGTCGTTGTTCGGCTATCAGTCGGCCCCGTTTCTCCGTCTACCGGCGGTCTAGTCGGTCCACGAAGTCATTGGCAGGCCCACTTTCTCAGACGAATTCACGTCGTGTAATTTTTTTGGCCGTTACAATAACTGGACAAACTCTATTGTTATTATAGGAAATGAACGCTACAATTATATAGGTAGGTTAATTATATTCTTTGAAAAACATTGCTCTCATTTCGGCTAAGGTGTGGTCTTTCTATGATGTATCTTTTAAATACTTAATCATTAATTATTTACGGAGTTAGATGTAGTACAGGTCGAGAGAGTGTATTATTTATTTTCTTTAATACTATTAATAAAATATCATACACACAAACAAACCAAACTGTACTGTAATATTCAGTCAAGTTATGTTCTATCATCGGATGGATGTCCATTTTGTTTTAATATTATTTTTGACATTACATTAGAGTAATTAAAAAAAAAGTGCGTGCGTACAAAGTACATATGTCAGAAGTGAAACTTCTTTGGCGAATTAATTTATAAGTCTTGTTTATATTTATACAAATCTAAAACTTTAGATTTCCGAGACTTGAAAAATAGATGAAAAATCTGCGTTTACTGCAAATGGCGTCACTTCCGTTGCATACCTGCGTGACGTTACATCTGTAAAAATTTTACCGTCATGCGCCTAAAGAAGTTTCACTTCAAAAATCGTTGTATTATCCTATAAAATCTTCACTATCTCTTGTATACTATGGGACCCTTAATTAAATTATAAAAAATAAAAGACGGTGTAACATGGATTAAGAGCAACACCCCTATATTATAATTATGGCGCTATTCTAAAAAATATTACTAAGTATTTCTAAGTAACAGTTAAAATAGTTCAACGATTCAATGACAGATATAACCGATTCGTGGGAACTTAATGACCTTTCGATGGAACAGCCGTGTTTTTCGACATTTAACACGTTATCTCAAAAGTAACAGTTCTTTCTACTGACGTTACGTAATTACACACTGGCTGTTGAAGAATTGATTTTTAAATTATGTTCCCTTCATGCGGGTTGTGTTAGGTGTCTGATATATATTGTCACGCAATGAAAAAATGTTGCACTTGTTCTTTTGCTAGATAATGAAGAAAGTACTCTTACGGCCATATCATTCCAAACTAAGCTCGTATTATGATTTAGTTTTGTTTTTTTCGAACCGACTACGCTATTGACCAAGCAACGTCGTAACAGCTTCACCGGACTACTAAGGCGAGCGCTTAAGGTACTCAACCGATTTTATTTTGACAACTAGCTCAAGGGTGCGCGGCACACCTCGGCTTTGGCAGTTGCCTGATACATGCAATTCGCGACCTATCTGAGCTAACCTAAACTAAGCTAACTATTTATGAGTTGTTGAGACATATATGTGTACCAAGTATACATACCTACCTCAACATCTCTTATATATATTTCGTATCGGATAATATTCTAAACTATCTCAGTTTGATAAGGGAAAAGAAAAATAAAACCCTTTCACTTGCATGTGTAAGCGTGTATGCGTGCACGTGTGTGGAGGTGATATGTGTAATGTTGTCGCAGTGATGTATGATTTAGTTGATACCATTGTTAACCAAGATTAATAATTCATAAAACTAACAAATATGCATATCACATTGAATTTAGTTGACCAGTTATGTGCCCAAATCAAACATCCAATATCTAGGTTCAATCGTAAGGTTTAATAAAACTGTGCCATGAGGTCTAAAAACTGAATAAATGATAGTACTTAATGTTGTTTTGTATACTGATTCTGCAAACAGCTGCGCTATGCTTGACTACGTACGCCTATTTATACATTGTGTGACCTTCCTGTGAGCACAATATAATCCAGCGATGGCGACGTCCTCTGGGAGGTCAACATATTACAAAAGTTTTATTGTGCTACTTTACTAATACTATCACAAAAAAGGAAGATAAGTAATTATATTTATGTAGAAACAAAGATGATACATTTCTATGCGTGTTTATGAAACCAAGTGTACGAATAGTGTATTTTAAATTTGGATTTAACTATCTATGCTCACCATTCTGATTTTATGAATTATAAAGTACTAGCTTCTAATCATTATTTAAAGTTTAGCATAAAACTTATAGCATTTTCTTTGTACAAAAATATATGATTCCGACCAGGACCAAAGTGGCGGCCTTATGTTCAAAAGAAAAAACATAAGGGCCACGCATCTTGCGCAATTTTCCACGTAAAGAAAACACATATCACGAAATGCGAAGTGCTTATAAAAATATTTGTTGCTGATATTCTAATAACTTTATATTAAATCGTGATAAATCTTTCCCTGGGTAAGCACTGAATATCCTAAGTAAAACAAAAAAAATATCAAAATGTATCCAGTAGTTTTTGAGTGGTACACTTCCAACGGCAGACGTTATCATTTTATTTATATAGAAGACTAGCCTCTGCCCGCGACTTCGTTCGCGTGGAATAGTTACTTTGGGCTAACGGTAACACGCAGCGGAAGCTCTCAAGAGGAAAAATACTCCGATTTTCAAACATTCTTCATTGGTGCTCCGCTCCTATTGGTCTTAGCGTGATGATATATAACCTATAGCCTTCCTCGATAAATTAGCTATCTAGCACTGGAATCGAATTTTCAAATCGGATCAAGTACTTCCTGAGATTACTCCCTACAACGTCACAAACTCACAAACTTACCTTAAACTTACCTCTTTAGAATATTAGTATAGATTACTGTTCAGATATTTGTTAGTAAAGTTTTGAAAACACCACATTATTATTATTTAAGTACTTTCTGTTCTAAACAATTATCTATTGCACTATACTCACTTTTTAACGGTTTATAATTATTGCAACAAAATACAGTTGTAGAAATTATTACTTTATTTGCTTTCAAAATCACAACTTCTTATTATCAAAACATATTCTAAAAACTGGTCAAATTATAACACGTATTAGCGGGTCCGGCGGACGTTGTTCCGTCCTGATAATAAAAAAAAACTTAATCTAAACCTTCCTTATGAATCACTTTGGTGAAAACCCCATGCAAATCCGTTTAGTAGTTTTTGAGTTTATTGCGAACACACAGACGTGGCAAAGGACTTTGTTTTATAATATGTAGTGATAATAAAAAAAAACAATGTAATTCTATTTAGTAATTTTTGAGTACTATGTGAGGATAATGACAGCAAAGTTTATCAGAGGAGTTTTGGATTTATTATATGCAAATAAATACATACTACAATAGCAAAACTTCGTTTAATACTGCTTCGACATTTTTCCTATAAACTGAGTGATTTATGATTATTGATAAGCATTAGAAATTGTATTATTTACATTCACTTACTGGCTGTATGGCTATTATAATTTACGATAGAAACTCAATATCCGTTTAACGCGTGGAGAAGGCGTTTATAACTGTGCGACTCGGAAGAGTTGTAAAAGCATTATGTCTTAACCGCACAGTTTATAGAAATACGTCAGCAGTTAGTAGTCCGGTGAAGCTGTTAAGACCTTGCTTGGCCAATAGTGTAGTCGGTTCGAAAAAAAAGAAAAAAGTCAGCATTTCTAAAAGAAAATTTAGTAAAAGTAAAACTAAACTAAAACTAACTAAACTTTAGTAAAGTAAACACTAGGCTATAGCCTAGTGTCACCTAGTGACGGGTTATAGTATAACCCAATTTTTAATGGTGGTAAAGTCACGCTGAAACTATTATTGGTTTCAGCATGAATGGGTCGGCCCGCCCGGGGTAGTACCACCCTCTCATAGAAAACCGACGTGAAGTAACAGTGCTTGCATTGTTGCGTTTCGTTCGGTCAGTGAGAGCGCCGGAGACCCACCTCCCCTCCCCTCTCCTCTCCCTTTCCCTCCCCTAACCCTTCCCTCCAAAAGATGCCAACGCACTTGCGACTCCTCTGGTGTTGTTAGTGTCCATGGACGGTGGTGATCACTTAACAGCAGGTGACCCACCTGTTCGTTTGCCACCTATGACATGAAAAAAAAAGAAAGTATAACCGATACCACAAATTAATTCTCCATGAAAGAGCACCTTCTTAATAATCAGTCCAAAATACAAACATCTATACCAACAACAATTTATATAGGTACTAGCTGTGCCCGTGACTTAATAAAGTCATCCGAATGTATTAAATCCACTTACTTACTTTTCTCTCGTACATACGCCGCGTCGTCATTAAAATTACAATAACTTTTGATAGAGTGGACAGATTTTAATAAAGCAAAGATGAAGTTATTCTCGAAGATATGCTTCGTGATTTTATTGTGAATCCGGTACTTTACCAGTGATGCGTGCTCATACATTCATACGAACAGACAGACAGACGATTAAAAAATGATTGAAACATATTTTATTACTTATATCTCGACACCTGTAACACGAAAATTGAAAAGTACAGATATGTTAGATTTAGATTTATAGGCCCCGGTTTCCTTTCTGAAAATAATAAAAAATCTTGAATCAGATCGCAGCGCCGCGCCACATATCGGTCCCAATTATGAATCTAAGTCATTCAGGGGCACATTTAAACATGCATCAAAAATTTCATCAAAATCCGTCCATCCGGTTAGGAGGAGTTGAACCACATGCAAATGTACAGAAGGGTTATAAAGATATCGTTTATATAGAGATCCTAATCTTTTTAAATTCGTTAAGGGTATAACTGACTATTATGCATACTACAACTTGTCACAGCTGTTATTTTTTTTTCGAACTGACTACGCTATTGCAAGATCTTAACAGCTTCACCGGACTACTAAGGCGAGCGCTTAAGGCACTCGTGAGCACACTTATGAGCTATCGTTGGACAAACATTTCACGTATTACAATTATATTTTATTAGTGGACATCCATCGAAATTCAACAATAATTCCTTCATTCTTTAAGTACAGCACTATAATTCTTTCGTACTTTCTTCTATTACGCCAGTTGCAAACGTGAACAAATATGTCATAATATATGATTTTTTTACTTATTGAAATACGTTTAATATACTCGATCGTTTGGAAGAAAGTATACTTGATGGTTTGGAAGAAAGTAACTGTTTTCAATTATTTTTTTCAGGTCCGCATGATGGCGAACTGCCGATACTATTTAAAACCGACAATCGCCGTTGTATTACTTATACCTCGACACCTGCAACACGAAAATTGAAAAGTACAGATATATTAGATTTAGATTTATAGGCCCCGGTTTCCTTTCTGAAAATAATAAAAAATCTTGAATCAGATCGCAGCGCCGCGCCACATATCGGTCCCAATTATGAATCTAAGTCATTCAGGGGCACATTTAAACATGCATCAAAAATTTCATCAAAATCCGTCCATCCGGTTAGGAGGAGTTGAACCACATGCAAATGTACAGAAGGGTTATAAAGATATCGTTTATATAGAGATCCTAATCTTTTTAAATTCGTTAAGGGTATAACTGACTATTATGCATACTACAACTTGTCACAGCTGTTATTTTTTTTTCGAACTGACTACGCTATTGCAAGATCTTAACAGCTTCACCGGACTACTAAGGCGAGCGCTTAAGGCACTCGTGAGCACACTTATGAGCTATCGTTGGACAAACATTTCACGTATTACAATTATATTTTATTAGTGGACATCCATCGAAATTCAACAATAATTCCTTCATTCTTTAAGTACAGCACTATAATTCTTTCGTACTTTCTTCTATTACGCCAGTTGCAAACGTGAACAAATATGTCATAATATATGATTTTTTTACTTATTGAAATACGTTTAATATACTCGATCGTTTGGAAGAAAGTATACTTGATGGTTTGGAAGAAAGTAACTGTTTTCAATTATTTTTTTCAGGTCCGCATGATGGCGAACTGCCGATACTATTTAAAACCGACAATCGCCGTTGTATTTGGATTTTTTTTTCGAACTGACTACGCTATTGACCTAGCAAGGTCTTAACAACTTCACCGGATTACGTTGTATTTGGACTGTACCGTACTTTCTACCAGGCACTGTACAGTCATTTCGTCGAGCCAGCATAAAAATATTCCACTAAAGTTCGTCTAAATCTCGAGAAAAATGTAAAAAAAATCGCTTGACAAAGGACGCAGCAAAAAGTACTAATCTGTTTTATGTTCGCCTATTTTAGTACACACAATATACAATTTTATATTAGAAAAAAATATAGTGTGATTATCATTCTTATAAAACCCGTATAACAAGTGTACAATATTAAGGAAAAATAATTATGGTTATTCAGGAATTTTAAATATAACGCTATAAGGATGTTTCCAAGGATACAGACGGACGTCAGGAGCGGGGCACGTGCGCCATCCTGTTCTCCTGCATTCACGACACAGTTCTAATTGTGTCCTGGTAGCAAGGTCGTCGCGGACGACCACTAACTGAATCAATGCGAAGATTGCTGTTGAACTGCGGGTACTCGACGAGGTACAGACAGGGAAAAAGGCATTTTTAATTGCTGCAATAGCGTTAATATTTTATGTAATAAATTAATTAGGTAATAGCGTTAGGTTTTACAATAAAGTCCCAAAGCATGTTACCGATTTGCCAAACTGTAAGTTTAAGCGCCACGTCAAGCGGGTTTTGGTGTCAAAAGGTTATTATAGAATGGATCAATATGTGAACAATGGTGATGTCTGGAATTGACTCCTCTCTGTGCATCCAATAAAAACGATTGTATGATGTATTGGAAGTCGAAGATATGCTTAATGATTTTCTTGAAAAGGTTTTATAATGAACGCCGTTCTTTAGCAGTGATGCGTGTCCAAACAAATAAACATTTCTAAAAATGATGAAATGTTTTTTATTATTTATTTCTAGACACCAGCAATATTTTTTTTACAAAAATCTAAAAAGTAAGTAATTTTGAAGAAAACATTTATTTATTCTGGTTCAACAACAGAAAACAAATTAAATCTGTCTTGCTATTAATATTGGGCATAACATAAAAACTCATAGGACCACTAACTGAATCAATGCGAAGATTGCTGTTGAACTGCGGGTACTCGACGAGGTACAGACAGGGAAAAAGGCATTTTTAATTATTCTTATAGTGTTAATTTTTTTATGTAATTAGGTAATAAGTGTTTTATTACAAAGTCCCAAAGCATGTTACCGATTTGCCAAACTGTAAGTTTAAGCGCCACGTCAAGCGGGTTTTGGTGTCAGTTATTATAGAGTGGATCAATATGTGAACAATGGTGATGTCTGGAATTGACTCCTCTCTGTGCATCCAATAAAGACGATTGTATGATGTATTGGAAGTCGAAGATATGCTTAATGATTTTCTTGAAAAGGTTTTATAATGAACGCCGTTCTTTAGCAGTGATGCGTGTCCAAACAAATAAACATTTCTAAAAATGATGAAATGTTTTTTATTATTTATTTCTAGACACCAGCAATATTTTTTTTACAAAAATCTAAAAAGTAAGTAATTTTGAAGAAAACATTTATTTATTCTGGTTCAACAACAGAAAACAAATTAAATCTGTCTTGCTATTAATATTGGGCATAACATAAAAACTCATAGGAAACATTAATAAATAAATTATGAAAGTTAAACAAAACAATTGAATATATTATAAAAGGACAAGATATTGTAATATACCGAGAAGTCGAAACTATGCCAAACAAAATATAGTGAAACTCACGTGATTATCAATCAATTATAATCAACAAAATCATTTATAATGATCACTAATTAAACAGGAAAGTTTAATATTCCTCTAAGGTATTCGCTAAATTTGAACCCACCATTTGATTTACTAGTAATTAATTCCGAAGTTGTATGTTGAGTTAGTTTAAGATTATAGTGGATACTAGTAACGGCCGTGACTTCTTCCGTATTTGATTAAATAAAAATTTAATAATAATGAAATATAGTCAGTCAATCTAAGATGAACTTCATTTCGGAGAAAGAATTTTTAGATTACCCATGATACTAATTTTATATTTTTATAATTGTAACACAGATATATTTAACACCAATATAATAAATAATTTCATATTTTAGCGTAGCGGCATTTACTAATAATATATGGGGCATTATTTTTATGAACAATTAGATCTAGTTTAAAATAAATACAATGAGAGGTACAAATTCAATGAATAATAGAGTAAAAATTTTAAAATTGCTGTTTTAAATAAACGTGTGCTTGTTCAGTGGTCGAAAACCATAGAGAAAAAAACTTTTTCTAATTTTTATGTTAATAACATCAAAGGTCGTTAATAGATAACAAAACAAAAAAAGAATGATGAAAATCGGCCTAGAACAGAGAAGAGAGATGTTCTTAAGCGTCCCTGTCTATTTATATATAGGCTAGCTGATTCCCGCGACTTCGTCAGATACTAATTTTATCTTTTTATAATTGTAACATAAATATATTTAACACCAATATAATAAATCATTTCATATTTGAGCGTAGCGGCAATTACTAATGATATATGGGGCATTATTTTTATGAATAATTAGATCTAGCTTAAAATAAATAAGTGGCAAACGAACAGGTGGGTCATCTGCTGTTAAGTGATCACCACAGTCCATGGACACTAACAACACCAGAGGAGTCGTAAGTGCGTTGCCACCCTTCGGGGGGAAGTTATTAGAGGAGGGAGAGGGAGAAGAGGAGAGGGGAGGGGAGGTGGGCCTCTGGCGCTCTCAAATATAATAACATCAAAGGTCGTTAATAGATACAGAACAAAAAGAAATGATGAAAATCGGCTGAGAACAGAGAAGACAGATGTTCTTAAGCGTCTCCCCACTGTTTATTTATATATAGACTAGCTGATTCCCGCGACTTCGGCTGCGTTATTTATTATCTCAATTCTTTTGTTATATCCTAAAGGGATATACAGTAGCGTTTTCGACGAAAGCTCCCAGGTTGCTTGACTTTTTCCGATACTTCCCATATTTATCGTTATATACTAACCGATTTATAAAAAATCTTGACAAATTATATACTTAAACCTTGCTCGTGAATCATTTATTTATTAATGAAAACCGCACGAAAATCTGTTCAGTAGTTTTCAGTTTATTACGAACAGACAGACATACAGACGCGGTGAAAGACTTTATTTAATTATAATTGCTTCATAACCATTCTAGTTTCACTGTTTTGCTTCACACAGTTGTCGGCTTGTACAGACAATATAAAAATACAGAAATATATAGTACGAATATTGTTCCATTCTATTGCTTTGTAGTATAAAGCTTTTTAGAAATGTTCAAAGTACCAAACTATTTTTGCTGTCCCTACAATGGCAGACATCGGCCAGTATAATTTGGCTTTTAGTATGAAGATTGATAGCGGCCACCCTGGGATCATTCTGTCAACACAAACAGTCTTGTCAGTTCTGCCAATCCTGGTGTAGGTGACGGTGCATCGACTTCAGGATATCCTTATTTTGTTCGCCATCCACTAGGAAATATTTTGCTGAGGTCACGTTTATTCTTGTTGATGACGTTCACTTCACATTTTCTTTATGTTTCAATTGGAGAAGAAATCTTTTTAAGGACTCCCACACCTTTAAATCACTATCTACCCTGGCTGATCCCGGAATGAGACAAATCTATTATGCCATTACACCAGGTATATGGAGCTTGCGACCCATTCGGACATAATTATTATATCTCAGATAATATATATTTTAATCTATATATAATCTGAACAGTTTGTTTGCTTAAACGCTGTAATCTCAAGAACTACTAGTCCGATTAAAAAGAAATATTACTAAATATTATCACGCTGAGACCAATCGAAGCGGAGCACCTTTGAAGAATATTTCAAAATCGGGGTTAATGTACGTATTATTTAAAAATATTTTTTACCTCTACGTAAACGAAGTCGCGAGTTAAAGCTAACGTTACCCCTAAGTAACTATGCCACGCGGACGAAGTCGCGGGCAGAAACTAGTTTCATATAAAGTTACCAGAATTTATCGCAGTTAATTTGCAAGAAAGTTGAAATAATTAACAAGAGTACATTTACTGTTGGCGAGGCTTTCATCCGACCACACGAATACGCTAATTTGTGTTGAGATAAACAGCCTATTTGATGGAAGGAAATCAGGAAATTGCTGACATCGAGGTCAATAAGTAATTTTTGCGGTTGAATTGTTATTTAATATGCTTCGTATTTGCATAAGAATAGTGAATATTTAAATTTAGAAATATATGATTATTTGTATAGTATAAACCACGTGACTACATCCCTGTATGTATCTTTATAAAGGATTATATCTGTTTGAAATCCTATATTTGTTAATAAAATAAAAGCAGACAAGTAACTCCTTATAATCACGCTGAGACCAATCGAAGCGGAGCACCTTTGAAGAATATTTCAAAATCGGGGTTAATGTACGTATTATTTAAAAATATTTTTTACCTCTACGTAAACGAAGTCGCGAGTTAAAGCTAACGTTACCCCTAAGTAACTATGCCACGCGGACGAAGTCGCGGGCAGAAACTAGTTTCATATAAAGTTACCAGAATTTATCGCAGTTAATTTCCAAGAAAGTTGAAATAATTAACAAGAGTACAGTTACTGTTGGCGAGGCTTTCATCCGACCACACGAATACGCTAATTTGTGTTGAGATAAACAGCCTATTTGATGGAAGGAAATCAGGAAATTGCTGACATCGAGGTCAATAAGTAATTTTTGCGGTTGAATTGTTATTTAATATGCTTCGTATTTGCATAAGAATAGTGAATATTTAAATTTAGAAATATATGATTATTTGTATAGTATAAACCACGTGACTACATCCCTGTATGTATCTTTATAACGGATTATATCTGTTTGAAATCCTATATTTGTTAATAAAATAAAAGCAGACAAGTAACTCCTTATAACGTCAGCTATTTGCCAGTAAAAGTCCTGTGAAAATCGGTCCAACCGTTTCGGAGATTAGCCAGAACATACATACAGACGGAAAGACATTTTTTTTTAATTATTAAAATGTGGGCTTTCGTATCTGTTTAGTAAAAAGCAGTTATTTTAACGTTACATACAGACACCTAAATTTTGTTTATTTGTATAATTAGGCCAATAATTTAATATGTATACACATTATTAGATCGCAACACAATCATTTTGGAAGTGTCTTTCAGTCTGTTTCTTTCACGCAGGTTTGCCTGAGATATTGGTGATAAAATAAATGGAATGTGAAAAATAAACTGGTAAAGTTTCAAAAATGATTATTGTAAAGTTATTATCATATATACGAGTAAAAAAGTTTAATTTCGAAAAGAACAAATCATAAAAATGTCCGTGTCGATTTATAATTGCTTTAGAATATAATAAAAAAAGAATATTGTTTAATATTGTACAATAAAACAATCGAAACATTCTACAAATTGTTTTCGAATCCTACGCGTTGACTTATTTCGCCCACTCCATTCCAGATTCGATTCCAGTTTTATAGGTGGTGAGGCGGCTTTATGATGTCCTCTCGGTGTGCGTAAGGAGTGTCAGGTTCGTGTAATGCCAAGGTTTCGCCCACGAGCCCTATTCCACTAGTTCACCTAGAACAATTAAGGTTCAGTTATAATCTACGTGATGAATTTCAATATCTTCTATCTATATATGTATATAATAAGACTGTATATCTAAAGTGTCTATACTTTTTTAATTTTCATCAAAAAAATTATTGCAGGTGTCTAAGAATAAGTAATAAAATACATTTCAATCATTTGTCTGTCTGTCTGTCTGTCTTTTTTTTTTATATCATAAGTGGCAAACGAACTGGCGGGTCACCTGATGTTAAGTGATCACCACCGTCCATGGACACTAACAACACCAGAGGAGTCGCAAGTGCGTTGCCACCCTTTGGAGGGAAGGGCTTAGGGGAGGCAGAGGGAGAGGAGGAGAGGGGAGGGGAGGTGGGCCTCCGGCGCTCTCACTGACCTAACGAAACGCAACAATGTGAGCACTGCTACTTCACGTCGGTTTTCTGTGAGAGGGTGGTACTACCCCGGACGAGCCGACCCATTTATGCTGAAACTAGTAATAGCTACAGCGTGGCTCTACCACCTACAAAAACCACCTACCACCTACCTGTCTGTCTGTCTGTCTGTGTACTGAGTTCACAATAAAGCATATCTTCGAGAGTAATTTAGTTTTTGCTTCATTAAAATCGGTCCACTCTATAATAAGGGACTACTGGTCCGATTTGAAAAATTCCTTTAGTGTTAGATAGCTCATTTGTCGAGGAAAGCTATTGGCTATATATCACCATGCTAAGAGCGATGGGAGCAGGGCACCAATTAAGAATGTTTCAAAATCATTTTTTTTTTCGAAGTCGCAGACCGAAGCTAGTATAACGATAAAGATATTATAAAACTTTAGAAACGTTTATTTTGTTTGTCTGAACGCGGTAATAAGTAAGTCTAATTGCGCTAATCTATATTACAATATGTTCTACACGATCAGATAAGGTTCCTAATAATATGAACAGACCTTAGGAGTTATTTGTTGTCACCGACATCCGCCGGTTTTATGTCAGTATGAACATATACTATTTCCGTTGAAGCGCTGTGAATATTAAATCGGGTGATGTCCATTTCATGTTGCAATGCTTTCATTATCTTCATAATAAAGTAATAAATGTTTAAAATTACTTGTGGGAAACTGTGTCGCCCGTTCGATATAAATAATATAATGGTTATAAATAAAATTAACAAAAAATTATATAAAAAACTTCACGTGATGTTGCGTATACTGTTGATTGATATTACTTGGAATAAACTTGAAAATAAATTACGCCTCTACTGTTATAATATTTAAGAGTTTCCGGTCAATAGTACTGGTTAATAGTAGCTAGTCAATATCGGGTCAATAGTAATGTTTTAATAATCACGTCGACATATAACAAATTGTAGTAATTATTATTTTCTACATTAATCAATGATGTTCATACATATAGATTTAATTTGATCTAGAGTTGAAGTCTATACTTCTTTAGCTATTAACTTCCAAATGTAAGCTCATTTTAACTTAATATATATACTTAATAAATACTTAAATAGTATATTAAATTATTTAATTCATAAACATTATTTCAGCTAAGCCCCTTACTAACACGTACTAAACTTATAAGTTCAATGTTTATTTAGTTACTATTATCTGTGTGCGTTTACGTTCCCGCGAATTTTGTGTTTTAAATGGATTGTTTTTTTTAAGTTTTGAAATTATACTTCTTTTGGCACCTTAGAGAAAAATGATGAGAGTAAATTTTTACGATGCGCGCGCACATCGTCACGAAAAACCAACACCCTGAAGTTAGCTATAGTCAAATTTTTGTATTTGTTGTTTGTATTTCTTTGTATTAAAACTTTCAATGTATTAAATACCTTTTTTCTATGGTTAGTGTCGTTTTTTCTACAAACGTAGAATAAGGCGAAAGGCTTTGTTACGCCAAAGAAGTATAACTTCTAACGCTACGTACACTTTTTTTAATTGATTTTTTATTTTAATATTTAAATTGTTAAGTGGTTAATACTATTATAATCTATAGTCGTTATACAGATACTTTAAGATACCTCTGTTAAGTTTATCATTATTGACCTTGAACAACGTAACTATAATACTCTGAAACGTTTCCTATCTACTAGTAAGATTCTCATCAATTCGGTTCAGCCGTTTTGGAGATTAGCTAGACGATCAATAGGCACTTCACGTTTATTGATATGTAGAGAATGACGATGAGAATGTGACGAGCTTATTCGTGAAAAATAAATCAAATAATTTACAAGAATAAATCCTCTATTCACATATACGTACTCTTTAAGCGTTGGGTCATTTATTACTCCTATTTTGGTAAAGCAGTTATGGTTTCTTATCTCGTTAAGTTTCCCCCTTTAATATCGATAGAAAGTTTTGCTTTTATGTGCGAACTCTTTAATTATACAGCTTCTACGCTACATTTGCATTTTCATCTATTTTAATTACATTTAATGTTATAGAAGCTTATAAAATATTGTTATGCCTTTAATGTATTCCTAATTATGACTCTTCATTATTATTAATGTTATAGAAACTTATAAAATATTGTTATGCCTTTTATATATTCCTAATTATGACTCTTCATTTAATTCCTAATTTCAGTCGCGTTTTAAACTTTCCTGTGTTTAAGGTATCACTTTTGTATACCTATTTAGCCAATGATATTATAGTTAAAAAAAGTAGATAGGTTACCTAAATGATATTTTGACAAAACAAATGGCACGATAACGCACACGCACACTGTCTTAGATAAAAAAAAGATTGGTGGTGAAAAAGAAATAGTTATATGTTGCTTAGATACGATTGACGGGACAGCCGTCAAAAATAAGCTAACTAGCCAAGTTTTAACAACTTTACAGCTTTTTACTTATAATATCATTGTATTTGACTATATCGCTGTGAGAGAATAAAGAAAATGATTGAAAACCGCACGGAAATTGGATAATTTTCGTTAAAAATCTCGATATAAAAAAGACTGAGAAAGAAAAAGGGTTATTAAAAGTATTGATGGAATTGACAGATTAAGGGCCGGTTCCCATTGAATTTCATTACATAGTTGTACTGTAAAGGCAAGAATTCGTTTCAGTTTTTTTGTTAGTAAAGCAAAAGTATATCGCTAAATATTATAAAACATAAACGTCTGCCATGTCTGTCTCTCTGTCTGTTCGCGATAAACTCAAAAGCCACTGAACGGACTTTGAAGCGGTTTTCACCAGTAGATAAAGTGTTCCATAAGAAAGGTTTAGGTATATAACTTGTCAAGAGTTTTTTTTATCAGGGCAGGATAACGTTCGTCGGTCCAGCTAGTATAGTATAGTAAGTAAATATATAAATTAAAAAGCATTACACAAAACTATATTTATTATTAAAAGTAATCTATAACTTCATAATAGTCAATGCGTTTAAGACAGCTGTACGTAGTCGAATAAAACGAATTAAAGTCGAAAGAAGATTTATCGTTACGAAGCCTATTTATAATTTAATTGATCTCTATGAAACATAATTGACCCAATGAAATATAGCCGCTTTTGGAACCAAATCGAGATTTCATACCCATATAACTAGCAAAACGGCTATGTTTGGTTAGGAAATGCGCGAGCGAGCTGGTAAGTTTCAATATACTGAATTTTTTGGAATCGTTAACTCAAAAGTGCCAAAAAGTAAGATTGCCATCTTTGATTCTATATGACTCAAATATCCGACGCCTTACATATGCAGTTTATAACATCATTATAACGGTATAATTATCCGTGCAGTAAACACAGATGCATTAGACGCACTAATTGTATCCACTGTAAACTTGTTTATCGGATAAAGTAATTAAATTTTTAATAAATCACGGCTCTCAAGATACTGTTTAGGTTTATATTTCTTTAGCAAGCACTATTCGTGTTAGTTTGTCACATAAAAGTAGTCTTTGGAATTTCAATAGAAAAGTTTATACTACCTATTTTTTTTTAACAATTGATATATTAAACAATTGTTTACTGCATTTTATTTGTTTATATTTAACGGTTAAGACGATATTGCAACTGAATGTACTGATAATCATTTTGTATCGTTCTAATTAATTTACTAAGTTCGTAATTACTTCTATATATTACTTAAGGTAACTGAATGTATGCAAGGGATAACACGTATGATTTAAAAGTAACCTTAGTTCACTCGCGGCGAAAGTGAAACATCCAAAAAGAAAATGAAAGGAGCTTTTTTTTTCGAACTGACTACGTTATTGACCAAGCAAGGTCTTAACAGCGTTGTTGTTACAAAGCTAACTATTCATACATATATGAGTTGTTGAAACATATATGTGTACCAAGCATACATATCTCAACAACCCTTATATATATTTCGTATCCGATAATATTCTAAACTTCAGTTTGATAAGGGAAAAAAATAACAACCCTTCCACTTGCATGTGTAAGCGTGTATGCGTACACGTGTGTGGAGGTGATATGAGTAATATTTTCGCAGTGATGTAATATTTTGTGTCACTGTATCGCGCGAGTGTACTCCAAGGCTCCACGCCGAGGGAACGGACTTAGGCTTGAGCAGCTGCCAAAATCGGCTGAGTGCCCTAAGCGCTCGGCCTTAGTAGTCCGGTGAAGCTGTAAAGACCTTGCCAGGTCAATAGCATAGTCAGTTCGAAAAAAAAAAAAACTCTACTCGACACAGTGTTTACCTCCACCACTGTTCGTCACACAAAAGGGAAAAGAAATGACGTGCTGATGTTTTTCCCTCTGTACATAAATTATATTTTTAAGATAATTACATTAACAACGCAGACAAAATCGAGGATATAAACTAGAATATAGATAAAGTTGAAATAACGACACTTGAAAATACCATTTAATAAAGTCAAACTTTAAATTTCCTTGTAGCTTAATTGTCGAGCCGGAATCGAGATTTGTTTTTAGGTGGTTTCGTATGAAAGATTGAATGCTCTTTTTATCTGTGTCTGTTTATACTGACCTGTGTTTTACATCGAGTAATAACTATTAACACAATTTCTGGGTAGTCCCATTATGTATACAAAACTTTCACCGGGGTACCTTCAATTACGATTTTCTGTTAGTTAATCCGTTAATCGTACAGTGTGGAACGAATGTACTGCAGTAAACTTTCACTCGGTGGACATATGGGCGAGTGTACATGTCTTGAGTTAGTTAGGAAGATATATAACCTACTATTAATAAACACTAAGTGTACCATTAAATTAGGCTACGAATAGTTTATATGTGAGATTCCTAATTGGATCTCAATTTGGTTGACAGTATCTTAGATAACTCGTGCAGTAATTCTTCGAGCCATGTAAATCCTATTAACTTCTTTATATGTTCTACCTTGAAAATGTATATATAACTTCACAGATCAACCTGTAGTGCAATTATATTAAAATTTGCATAAAATTATTTCTAAGGGCATGAACAGACCTTTGACGGCTAGCAATTAACGAGTGTTGAAATAATTTATTTAATTAACGAACATAATAACATCTGTTAAGTACCATTGCAGATTAGAACGCAATTCCTATATAGTCTTGTAGTTTGAGACAAATTTTATAATTGTATGAGAATATGCAAACACAGATATTCTTACAAATTTACTCTTTTCGGGTTTCTTAAATCAGTCGAGTAAATTGGTTACGGTCTATAGTGTGGGGACAACAAAATTTATTACACACACAATCATTTCAATGTTATTGGGAAACGGGACAATTTAGAGAGTGTATTTATTGGCCGTAGTGAAAAACAAGACGCGAACAAATGTATACATGTCATGGTTGTTAGTCTAGCATTCTGAGTGGTATCTACTAAAGAATCTCATGAGAGAATAAAGAAAGGTTTTCAGTACAATGGTAAGCGTTATTTAATTTCAGTTTATTCTTTTGTACTTACTCTCATTCACTGTTATCCATCATTGTCAACTGTTTTGGCAGTGCACATCAACTAACCATATACAAATTGAGCTATAACGAGACCGTGTTCTGTTTGCCCAGATATGATATGAAATGCGTTCACCATCGTCACTGATTGAACTGTTGATATTTATTTGCTTTTTCGTAACGTTGCATACATTACTTCTTTTGGAGGTAAATGAATTCGAGATTATATAAGAGTTTGGAAAAATAATTTGGTCAATACTTAAGCATTATTGCGGAAAAAATCCATAGATCACCTAAAACTTATAAAGTCTTTTCTGAATAATTAATGGTAAAGCAATTATTAAGTCATTTATTATTTGATCAAATAACTCATTTCAATAATTTTACACAAGACGATTTACTTCTAAACTAAGCATAACTTTGTATTGTAATATGTGAACAGTTGTTATAACATAAGAGAATAATTTTACACAAGACGATTTACTTCTAACAAAGCATAACTTTGTATCGTAATAACTGAACAGTTGTTATAACATAAATATATAATATCTAAGACTCAGACACAGAACTGTTAATGATTCCAAAATCAGTCAAGCGCGAAGATCGTAACAGCGATCTCTCGGCTAAGTACTAAAATTAATATATGTTTCAATCCAACACAGAAAGCTTTAACATTGATTCTTAATAACCAAATTAGTGGAGGGGTCATTCTTTGTACAGTATTGTGAAATTAATAGCAATATTGAGTAGCAAATTACAGAAGGTTAACCGTCCTTTTATTTATTATTGTGTATTTCTATTATTTTCAAATTGTTTTGTTTTCCCTTTTCAGTTACCTCACTCACGGCACTCACATGACAGCCGAAATAGCTCAGTTGGGAGAGCGTTAGACTGAAGATCTAAAGGTCCCTGGTTCGATCCCGGGTTTCGGCAAGAAACTTTTTGTAGTCCGGTGAAGCTGTTAAGACCTTGCTAGGTCAATAGTGTAGTCAGTTCGAGAAAAAAAAACACTCACATAATATTAATGTTGTAACTCGATTTTAGTCGATTAACGGCGCTCCTATTATTGGTTTCTAATGCCAGAATCTAGTTATTAATTTTATGCCTTATATTTAATATTATTATATTTTCTGATAAATAAATATTTTTGTTATTTATAATCCTAAGTCTTACATTTCACTTTTATAATCAAATCTATCTCTTGGTTAAGGAGAACCAATAATGTAAGATATTTAGCAAAGAAAATATAATTAACGATACCTACTACAAAACCCGTTAGAGACCAGTCATAGGGGTCTCTGACCTCTGAAAAGTAACCTATACCTAGTTCTAATACTAATTGAATTAACAAGTCCAATGTGAATTGAAAGTAGGTAATTCATTATTATTTCTTACAGTACAGCTAAATGATTTTTCGTTTTGCCTTAATGACTTGTCCAGTTACTATCGTTTAAGTATTCACATTAAAATATAGCAGATTATTTTGGAAGTTAGTGATATGATAGATTATCTTACCAATATTCATCCTCTCAAGTTCCTTATAATATTAGCAGATAACATATGCTAGATTTGGTATAAATTTATTTAGTTTAAATAGTCTATTCTATAGTCAATGATTTAAAGGATTAAAAATTATTGTAGTTTCAATCACAAATTGATCATTCCACGTTCTAGGTTCAGTAAGATCAGTGACAGTTTTTTAAGTAATTACGTATTCCGTTCTATAAAATAGTTCCAGAGTACGTTACCAATTTGTTGGATAGCAAGTTCAAGCACTATGTCAAGTATGTTTTGATGTGAAAAGATAAATATTGTAAATCAATATGTGAACGATGGTTATACTGCAAATAGCACCCTTCTCCGTATATTCGCTAAAAGCTATTGGTGAATACAATGCATTGCTTTAAATATATCCTTACTAATAATATAAGTGCAATTGTGAGTTATTCTTTGTTACGCCTTAACTGTTCAACCGGTCATCATGAAACTTGCACACACACGTTGCTAGGGTCACAGAAAATGACATAGGACATAGTACCTATTATCCAGGTAATAATACTGTTCCAAAAGGATAAGGCAAATATACATTAACACGAGCGAAACCGCAAGCAAATGTTAGTGTACAATAAAAATTAAAATCTCGTTGACTAGGTTGTTGAAACGGTAGCCGTTTTGAAGTTTATAAGCGCCTTTTCATGGGCTAAATTGAATAAAGTATTATTGATTTTCAGAATTACATGTTTTATCGGGAATCGTTTTTGATTGTAATATTATTATTAGTTCACCTCGATAACCTTCATACTGATTTAAACTTATTTATGTTAATTTTGCGGTTGCTGCTTAGCCGCTGTGGAAAAGCGTTATGATATCATCACCATGATTGTTACTATGTTATAATCTGAGAGACGAGAAAAACTTCTTTTTTTTTTAATTTTGAACATTATTATTGAGGTTCTTTTGTTAGAGTTTACTTCTATAATCATAACTTTTAATTTTTGTTCTGTTACGTCTGCTGTAAGCGTTTGCAAAAACGACATTATGTTAAAAATATGAACAATTTAAAATTAGCAATATATTATATCACATGTAAATTCTTTAGTGACAAGAAGAGTAAGGTTTTATTTTATTTGACGTATTTGTAAAATATGTTGTATATAGATCGTGAAGTATGAAGGTGGTGTAGGAGAAGAGGAAGACCGAAAGTGAATAGATTGTGTGGAAAATGTTATGTGGTGATGTGAAGGGAGAATGGAAGAGGAAACATTTTGTGCCCCTACTTAGATGGGAAAAAGATAGGGACATAAGCTAACTATTCATACATATATGAGTTGTTGAAACATATATCTGTACCTATACCCTATACCTATGCGTACATACCTTAACAATTGTTATATATATTTCATAACGGATAATTTTCTAAACTCTTTCAGTTTGATAAGGGAAAAAAATAAAACCCTTCCAATTTCACGTGTAAGCATGTGTATGCGTGCACATGTGTGGAGGTGACATGTGTAATGTTGTCGCAGTGATGTAAGATTTTGTGTTGCTGTATCTATCGCGCGAGCAGCGCACTCAAGGGCTAAGATAAAAATGCACTTATAAACAAGATTGTGAAGTGTGAGCAAAAATATTCACAGGTCCATTACAACTGAATTATTTTATTAGTATTTGTTTAAGAAAAAACCGCTTCTGTCGATGTATTACATATTGCATCACGTTATATAATAGCTATATATGTGAAAAAAGCAATAACGTTATGCACGCTTTAATTTATTCTAAACACGGAAGACATAGTAACACCTTAATTCGTATACAATTTTAGTATAATTTGACGGAGATCATATACATATGTATTGAATTTTACACAAATGTGTATTTGCTATATCCGCCGCAGCTCAATAAATTATTTCCAATGTAAATGATTGTTACTATGTTATAATCTGAGAGACGAGAAAAACTTCTTTTTTTTAATTTTGAACATTATTGAGGTTCTTTTATTAGAGTATACTTCTATAATCATGACAAATAATAATTTTTAAATTTTGTTCTGTTACGTCATTATGTTAAAAATATGAATATCTTAAAATCATCATTACATAGTATAAAACAAAGTCCCATACCGCGTCTGTCTGTCTGTCTGTTCGAACGAACACTCATGCGGTTTTCACCAGAAGATAAAATGATTGTTGAGGAAGGTTTTTGGTATATAATTTTTTTTATTATGAAGGCGGGACAACGTTTGCCGAGCCCGCTAGTTAACAATATATTATATCACATGTAAGTTCTTTAGTGACAAGAAGAGTAAGGTTTTATTATATTTAATTTGACGTATTTGTAAAATATGTTGTATATATATCGTGACTGGAAGAGTTTTAAGTATGAAGGTGGTGTAGGAGTAGAGGAAGACCGAAAGTGAATAGATTGTGTGGAAAATGTTATGTGGTGAGGTGAAGGGAGAATGGAAGAGGAAATATTTTGTGCCCCTACTTAGATGTGAAAAAGATAGGGACATAAGCTAACTATCCATACATATATGAGTTGTTGAAACATATATCTGTACCTATACCCTATACCTATGCGTACATACCTCAACAATTCTTATATATATTTCATATCGGATAATTTTCTAAACTCTTTCAGTTTGATAAGGGAAAAAAATAAAACCCTTCCAGTTTCATGTGTAAGCGTATATGCGTGCACGTGTGTGGAGGTGACATGTGTAATGTTGTCGCAGTGATGTAAGATTTTGTGTCACTGTATCGCGCGAGCAGCGTACTCAAGGGCTCCACGCCGAGGGAACGGACCTAGGCTTGAGCTGCTGCCGAGGGGGGCCTAGTCTGGTGTGCGGGAGCGAAATTTACCCCCAGACCACGGCGGCGTGATCTGTGGTTACGCGGGCGTGGGCGTGAGCACGCTCTGTTTGGAGAGACAGGCTGGTACTGATCGTTCACTGCCGTTATTTCATCGGGAGGGTCGGTAAAAATATGTCGCGGACGTCTTTTACAACGCGCAGCGTTTGGTACGGGTTCGTATTTTGCGGCGGATACCACTAACGGACTGGGATGATTCGCGGCTTTTTCAAAATAACTAATCGTAAGTGATTTTACGTACGCCCAGATAGAAGGCATCTCTAGGTCCCTATGTAGATCAACTCTCCGGACGTACCACGGGGCACCGGTCACTTTACGTAAAACGCGGTTTTGAAGAACCTGCAACTTATGAAAATTATCTTTCGACATATGCGCAAAAACGGGACTGCTATATGTCATCACGGGACGGATACACGTCTTATACAAAGTGAGCTTGTGTCTGAGGGACATCTTACTCCTATGACAAAGCAACGGATGGAGGCGACCCAAGACCATAGCGGCTTTGTTTCGCACTCTATCTATATGTGACTCGAAATTTAAATGTTTATCTAATGTAACACCGAGATATTTGACCTCGTCGGCCCAAGGTATATCGGTTAAAGGTGGCTTAGGACATAGTTTGGCAATCTCTCTTGTATTCAACCAGTGCAACGGAAAATTTCCATTGTCATACAGGATCCGGAATCATTATTACAAATAACAATCCGATTGAAAATCCCCTCATTTGTCTACCTGTTCAACAAATTAAAGCCTCGACACTATTTTATTGTTGTTCAATGAGTTCATACGATATACACTTTCCGATCTCTTTGGCTTACCAATATGAAGTAAATAAACCAGTATCGTTACGTTGAAGGCTGCTGCTAATTCAAACGTGACTTGCGATGAATACACTGCCACTATCGCTTCTAATTCTTTGCTATTGACAATCATCTGCAGTCGGCCACGAGGGTCAAGTTGTTCAAGTAAACATTTCTAGAACAAAATTATTGAAATCAAAAACGCATCTTGCGTTCACTTGGAGTACCCGGACCATGTACGTTGTTGATAATGCAAACCGTCTGTGGTGCATTGGTGTCACTTTGTGTAATGTGCAATTTCAATTATACCATGTTCACAGAAACATTTATATCATAGAAAAAATTGTCGATAAGAAAGATTGTTCAGTATAAACGATTTTTAAAAGAAATGTCATAGCGATATTATAAAATGAATTTGGAAATATAAGTAGAATGAAAAATATTCAACTTAATGCTAAGCAGTATTAAAAATCAGCATTATCATAGGCAAGGACCTAATTAACTATAATTTAAAACATGTTTTTATTATTATTGACTGTTTATAAATTTTATATTCGAGCTTAGTCTGATTAATATTCATCTAGAAGTTGTCTAAAGTTGTGCAATTTGTCTATTAATTTAAATACTTTAATGGTATACAAAATAAATAAAAAAACACTTTTAGAATTGTAATGAGTTGAAATAACATTCTGTTTCCGTGGTCATCAACATTTATATAAATTGCTTTTCTCTCTTTGCTTAAATGTGTCGTTATATTTCAAAATCAGCTGAATCAAATTTTAATCTTAATGTTTTAAGTTACTTTTCAAAGTCTTTAAATTTTGTACATATAAAATATGAGGATCATAAAAAAATCTAAAAACCTTCTGAGTGACAAAATTTGAACCTCATTCTCGGTGTTATAATATCTGGAGATCTTAGAAAAATTAAACATGTTATATGAACGCTTAAAATTAGATTTAGCTCATCTTCAAGTATGATGACTCAAATAAACGATTTTTTTTGAAATTTTAATTACAAAAATCATCATCGTCAGCTTGTAAGAGGCCATAAGCTTCTTCCCGAAGGAATGTATGGACGTAATCACCACGCGACGTACACGACGTATTGGCGATTTAAAACTCTGAGAAATCCACAGTTCTATATTTTTCCCACATACAGTAGTACTACAAGAACATTTCTCAGGTTCAGGTTTTCCTTCACCGTCAGTCGATAATGTTACTAATTTAAATTAGTAAATGTACGCGAATTCCGAAAAATTCTTTGGTACATGCCGGGGTTCGAACATGCGGACATCGAAATAATATTCCACCGGTCAAACCACTAGGCCACCACAATTTTTTTTTGTGTGCAAGACATTTTCATATTATCCTCGTTTTCTTTAAAATTACTCTTTGTTTCCGGGTACATGTCCCTGACGACAACTTATTTTAGTAGTTTCTTTAAATAATTAATTTGTGAATTCTGTGACTTTCAGACGTAACTAGATAATTTTTATACATTAAGATTTAGTACTTAAATATAATATTACGCAATTAAATGGCGATGTGTTATAAGATGGTATGGTTTCAGTTGTAATAACAAACTAACAGTAAAATAAAGTCAACCCACTATTGATCTACAAAAAAAGTACCCATGTAACAACAAAATTATTTTATCGAGAACATAATCATAAATAATTAGTTAATTATACATTAGCATATAAATAAAATATAATTTTATAAATTTTTCTTTTAAATAATTTACCTTTAAAATGCTTTATTTAAACAACAAAATCTGAATTATAGTACATGAAACAACTGGTTACAAGTTTATACATTATAGGTATATACACATAGCAATATAATAATATAGTTCCACCAAAATACATACAACCTCGCGCGATACAGTGACACAAAATCTTACATCACTGCGACAACATTACACATATCACCTCCACACACGTGCACGCATACACGCTTACACATGCAGGTGGAAGGGTTTTATTTTTTCCCCTTATCAAACTGAAATAGTTTAGAATATTATCCGATACGAAATATATATAAGAGTTGTTGAGGTATGTATGCTTGGTACACATATATGTTTCAACAACTCATATATGTATGAATAGTTAGCTTAGCTTAGGTTAGCTTATATAGGTCGCGAATTGCATGTATCCTGCAACAGCCAAAGCCGAGGTGTGCCGCGCACCCTTGAGCTAGTTGTCAAAATAAAGTCGGCTGAGTGCCTTAAGCGCTCGCCTCAGTAGTCCGGTGAAGCTGTTAAGACCTTGCTTGGTCAATAGCGTAGTCAGTTTGAAAAAAAAAAAAAAACATACAACCTGTAGAATTTTACTCGCAAATTTAATTTTGTAATATCCTTGTGTTAGATACGTTATTCATACACTTGGAAGTTGTTTGCAATTTTAATTTGTTTGTTTATATCAACCTTATTTGTGAATTCATATGATATTAAATATTAAATAATACGTCTACAGATTGTATTACATAAATATTCATTAATTAATCTTTTTACTTTTAAGGTACGAATTTGATAACGTTTTTGGGATAGTGAAATATAAATTAACACATATAATTGAAGAACTCTAATTATTTAATTTTTAAATGTAGTAATTATTATTTTTCGTGTTAACGAACTTAATAATAAAGGATGGCTCAACTGTCAACTCTAAAAGCAAGCCTTTCTCGATCCTAGGTACTGCACCTGACTGGACTATTTTAATGGATACGTATGACAGGCACTATAAAATCCCAGAGGATGTTGGTGTTCCGTCATCCAGACCGGACATATTCCTCTTTTCTAGACACATTAAACATATATTACTAGTAGAACTTACGGTACCGTGGGAAACCAACATTCCTAAAGACCAATAGACTGGACCGATTTTAATGGAATAACGACTAAGTTACTCCCGAGGATATGCTTTATGATTTGAGTTTTACTGTGAACCCAGTACTTTGACAGTAATGCGTGTTCAAAAAAACAAACATTTCTAAAAAATTAATGAAATGTATTTTATTACTTATTCGTGGACACCTGCAATATTGTTTTTAGTTTTTAGATTTACATTCTTACTAACTATATGTATAGATTCCTTGCCATTAGCAACAAATTTTTTCACAAAAATCGAATAATTATGTTAGATTCAATAAACGACAAATTAACTTTATAAAGGTTGGCTCAACTGTCAACTCTAAAAGCAAGGCTTTCTCAATCCTAGGTACTGCACCTGACTGGACTATTTTAATGGATACGTATGACAGGCACTATAAAATCCCAGAGGATGTTGGTGTTTCGTCATCCAGACCGGACATATTCCTCTTTTCTAGACACATTAAACATATATTACTAGTAGAGCTTACGGTACCGTGGGAAACCAACATTCCTAAAGACCACACAATCAAATTAAATAAATATTACGATCTAACTAACGAACTAAATAAAAATGGCTATGTGGTTAGTTTATACGCGGTAGAAGTAGGAGCGAGAGGTATACCAGCAAAATCTCTCTATAACCTTCTGAAGGACCTTGGCCTGTCGAGAACTGCAGTAAGTTCTATTTTAGAACGAGTATTAAAGGCTGCACTAACAGGTTCCTACCAAATTTGGCTAGGCAGGGCGGGAAACTCGAGCAGTGAAGCTGAGCGTTGATGCGTATCTCAAAGGGGGCCTCCTTAAACCTACACATGGGTCGCAAGACCTGGGAACTGCTCTGAGTTTCTCCCTCGGCCACACGATGGACCTGGCATCCGCAAGGTGAATCCATGGAATGCTAAGAAGTTCGTCTCTCTCTCAATAATATTGTAGTTTCTGTCCCTTTGCTACTATTGAAAAATAATTAACATATTAAGATGCGTCGCCACATCAGAAAAGTTGATAACTTTTACGTAACACGTGTTGATAGTTTATTTCCTTAATTTGTCAATAAAGATTGTAAACAAATGCCGATAATCTTATTTCTGTTTTAGATACTTACCTTGTTAGAGATATTAGTTAGAAACATTAAGATAACTTGCACGTGGATATATGAATTTATTTATTCATGAATTTATATTGCATCTACAATGTACCCGTAGAGCCCAAGTCAAGAAGAATATAAAAATAAGAAAAATTAGGCTTTCCATTTCTATATTATGTCAAAGAAAGCCTTGGTGGAGTGAACTACTTTTTAGTTTCTTTAAAATGTTGGCAACTTAGTATATTATGAACAAAATGGAAATGAACGTGGTGTGTTTCTGAAAAAATGTAAAATAAAACAAAGCAAAGAAGCAAATTGTTTTAGTAACAGTGAAATACAGTATATAAACTTTAAACTAGTTCCTTTCATAAAAATATACAGACTGGTAAATGTATGCTGAAAATACAAAAATATATAACTTAATTTGAATATTTATGAAAATATAATTAAATATTTTATTAATGTAACCCGTTTACTCAAAGATATTATAGAAGTCTGATTTATCCTAACTGTACTGGTAAGATACAAGCCACCAACGGAACATTTGCATATGTGAAACAAATCGAGAAATGTTGCCTTCGAAAAATTTCAACGCCCTTTTACTGACACAAATGACTTCTATTGTTAGACTTTCTCATTATTTAGAAAGTGAGCCGAGTGATAATAGGTACACGTGACGCTGTCACAAACGAACGCTTTTTCGGTGTCATTGAACGATAACTGAGGTAAATATCGTCATTATTTGCAAGACAACAAGACAACGAAACTGGAAGCGGATAATTTGGTATAGACCTCGAATGAACTTCCATTACCATTTATCTATGTCCTAATTTATAGACACTACTATCCTTTGTTCGCGTCTTCGATCGCGTTAATACAGATTTGGCCTACGGTACTTTTTTCTAGGTATTTTTCTAAGGTACTCTATGTCATTAACTGACATATTACTAACAATGTGTATGAAAAAAATCATGACGCTGGATTTAGTAGTTGAGGCGTGAAACCGTAACAAACGAATTTACATTCGCAATTATAATATCATTAGTTTTTGCTCGCGACTTCACTATCGTTAATCTAGGTTTAGTCTATTTCTCGAGCATAGCATATTTGAACTTATACTTCTTTTGGCGCTTTAGGGAAAAATGATAAGAGTCAATTTTTGCAATGCGCGTGCACACCGTCATGAAAAACCGACACCCTGAAGTTAGCTATAGTCGACTTCTTCTATTGTTAGTGTCGTTTTTCTACAAACGTAGAATAAGGCGAGAGATAAAATTTTTGAAAAGATCTTTATCTTGTTACGCCAAAGAAGTATAACTTCTAATGCGTGTACATAAATACAGACACACTTTTGCAAAGGTATATGATCAGTTTTGTAGCCCTGACAAGGCGTATGTAAAATTTCATAATGATCGGTTGAGTAGTTGAGACGTGAAGGCGTTATAAACAAATAAACACAGATTAACATTTATAATATTAGTTGGAATTAGAACTAGTTACAATACTCCTTTGAATGAACACATCTTACAAGTTTACTACTTTTGTATAACGCTAGCAAATCGAAATGCGGATCAATTGTTACAGTTGTTAGATACATAATCAATCTGAAATTAGTCGTTATTTCTCTCCTTTCTAATTAGAAATTACATTTACAGGGGTTTAAGAGAAATGAGTTTTTGAGAAGAAAAAAATCAGTTTTTTGCATCATATATCAATAATATTAATAAGTTTTAAGATACTTAAAAAAATCAATAATTTTTTTTTTATAAATCCCTATTCACGTCTCATTTATACTCGTCTTTCAATCCCGAACACCTAACAAAATAAATCTGTACACATTATACTATGTTACTGGTTTCAACATGAATGGGTCGGCTTGCCCGGGTTACTACCACCCACCCTCTCATAGAAAACCGACGTGAAGTAACATTGCTTGCATTTTTGCGTTTCGTTGGGTCAGTGAGAGCGCCTGAGGCCCACCTCCCCTCTCCTCTCAACCTCCTTGCCTTTCCCCCAAACACAGACTCGCAACGCACTTTCGACTCACTTGGTGTTGTTAGTGTCTATGGACAGTGATGATCACTTACCATCAGGTGACCTAACTGTTCGTTTGCCTGCTATGAAATAAAAAAAAAGTTAGTAAAGATTGACATTTAAAGGCAAACATTAACAGTACGACATAACTAACCTCTATAAAGTGAACTTTCCAATCGTAAATATTATAGAACGTAGTAAACTATGGTATGTTGTTGTACCGTTTCAATCCGTAATGTCGTGCTCTGTAAAGATAATAAAATTGATTTGTGATGGATGAATAGTAAAATAAAAACAGACAGAAATACAAACATTTTTGGATAACAAACAAATGTTAATGTAGCATAATTATACGTACACTAAGAAATTCTAAGAATTTATTTATAAGTACTAGCCGCTATATTTTTTCTTTGTAATTGCTAACTTTTTATGGTCCTTATAGGTAACTAGTGAATAGTACAACCAAAAATATTTAATCTGTGACAATTTAAACATACCTTAGTTGTCTACCGCACGCTATCCAAACACTGCGACTTAGTAGGCATTTATAAAAAAAAACAGAGAATCCCGTGTAGTAAGACATTTTCAAGGATGAGTAATATTATTGTTCTATTTGCACCCTTCTTTAATCTACTATCGGAGATATTTAATAATGCTATAGAAGACAGATAATAGATACTTCTTTACGAAGTAGAGCACGGTTATACTTTTTATTTATAAAGAAAGAACACTGCAGATAAGGAAGTCTTTATGAACCTAAGTATACAAAGGCACAAGAAAAATAATCAAACATGGCTTCTATATAACGAGATAGGTTTACCTTTCAAATTAAAACAAATTATGAAATCACTTCAGACTTGGCTGCATGGTGTAGATATCTATGCCATATACCTATATCATATTTTACCTTATGGTGGAAAACAAACAAAACTAATAATATAATATGTCTATGACTCGAATTTTATTTAAAATACGCTACATCTCTTTCAGTAAAATATAATACACCTATAATATTTTATGGTTCAATAATGTGGAGGTTATTAATAAATAACATAATAATTATAAGGATATTACGAATTTAAAGTAAATTAATTCAGTAAATATTAATATTGAATTTAACATTATCAACTTTTGTATGAATAAAAAAATAAATAAACATCCTTATAAATTAAGTCCTCGAAGCTGTTAGGTGTATATTGATGAGTATATATTTATTAACTCGCAGTCTCATCTGCATCCGTGATATATTTTTGAAGGCTATGGGTTCTAATCCTGCTTCGAAATATAACTCTAAATATTTTACCAAATATCTTTAATTTATCTTACTTCCAAGTTTATTAGATATTGGTTTGGTTTATTTTAAATTTTGTTTTTTTTTGGAAAACTTGCTTTCAACGAATTTTTTTTTCGAACTGACTATGCTATTGACCTAGCAATGTCTTAACAGCTTCACCGGACTACTAAGGCGAGTGCTTAAGGCACTCGGCCGATTTTATTTTGACAACTAGCTCAAGGGTGCACGGCACACCTTGGACTCTTTCAAGGAATATTAAGACACATTATTTAATTAACCGTATAGAAATACATTATTATTTAAAACCATAGTTTCGGATAAAGTTTGTATTAAATAGCATGTTAAATTATCGATATCGGTTTTTTTTTATTTAGTTTTATGCACAAAATCAATAGAATTAATATGTTTCAATGATAATTATGTTTATTATATACTTTAGTAAATTACTGAAGTAATTTACCCTTTTTGTTAAATAAAAGACGGACTAGGTAATGAGTAGAACTCGCGCCTTGAGAGTTCCATACCATTTATTATCACAACGTATTATAAAACAGAGTCCTCTTGTAGTCCGGTGAAGCTGTGAAGAACCTGTCGGGCCAATAGCGTAGTCAGTTCGAGAAAAAAAAAACGTCCGTCTGTTCGCGATAAGCTCAAAAACTACTGAACAGATTTTTATACGGTATTCACCAGTAAATAAGGTAATTAATTATTTGTCAAGGTTTTTTTAATTATCAGGGCGGTATAACGTCCACCGAGCCCGCTAGTTTTATATAAACATGAAGTACACATTATTCTTAGTTTCTTCTAATTTTTCTTATGTGAATGTTCGTATAGTACACTTATGAAATTAACAGTAAATATAACAGAATAAGTAATAATTCCCCACGAAATTTCAAATATATTAGTGTCCTGCAGGTTTTAATAGTCTATCAGTGAGTGATTTTTTTTCTTGTGAAGGATCATATTTCTTCGTTACGTAAACCCAGGAACTTGAGTTTTACAACATTATGAAGTCACAGACCTTGATATTCAATATTAACTTAAATTTTCTGCCTTTAGCGGCTTTCGAGAAAAAAACCCCTCAAACACAAACAGACAGACAGCTGTGTGATACATAAGGGACTCTTAAATCTTTAAATGATGTTTATTTTTAAGGATACAATCAAACATATACTTAAAATAATGAACAAATTATTACGAAACTCGAATATTTTCGTTAAATTTTAATATGTTTACCATTATTCAGTCCTCAAAAACTCATTTATAACAAAGAGTTCATTACCGTAATCATAAGCTGATCTTCTAATTATAAAATATTTCCTTGAACTAATTAACAATTATATTGTTTACTACTCCATTAATTACCTTCTTTATTCGTATCGGTAATACTAAGAACTGTAATAAATATGACTAAAATAATATAATTACATTTATTTATTACATGCAAATTTTTTTCTATTATAGTTTTCATATTTTATATTAAATTTTTGAAAAATTGTTTTCTCTCGTGTTCTTGACTCGGTTTAGTTCCCTAACTCCCGCCCTGAATCCTTCAGGGAAGAGGAGGTTCGGTTTCCCTTGAATTTATGAACACGGTGTCTACTAAAACTTTACTGATTATTGTGTATGTGTGTATGGCTGCTTGTTTTTGTAGTAAGTGTATATTTATGTTTGCTACTAATTTGTCTATGTATCTATGTATGCTTTTTGCTACTACGCCTGTTGTGTCTATTACTATGGGGATGGTTTCTGCGTGTGTATTCCAGAGTCGGGTTAGTTCTACTTTTAAGGGGTTATATTTACTAAGCTTTTCTATTTCCTTTGGTCCTATATTGTAGTCAGATGGTACGGTTATGTCTATTAGGTAGGTTTTATTTTATTATAATGGTTTATTGTATCTAATATTATATTATTATTACTGAGAAAACTCCGAAACCACGAATCCTGTAAAAAACCCAAAAATGCAGTCCTCGGGAATAATCTAAAGTTGGCTAGTTCTCTGTTACATAAAAATGGCAATACAGCAAGCAAACCATAATCTTGAAGAACTTCGTTTTTAACCGGAACGGTGGTGCCGCTCAAGAAGACATTATAAATAGCCTACCATAGCTAAAGCTTACAGAAAAAATGTAAGGCTAAAAGATCCCATCAGAGATCGTAACTATATAATAATAATCATAAATATAGTGCTACAACAAAATAATCCCAAGGAGGGTTAATGTCAGGCAGGCGGCCGATCGTAAAAATTAACATGACAAACATGTTGTACCGACCCTACTTATGTGGGATAAGGGTAAGAAGACGAATGAGACATGCTTGGAACTGAAACTTCTTGTGGCATGGCAGGGAAAAGATTTCATTACGCGTTATGCGTTACATTTAAGGTAGGAATATATTTTTGTGTATGTGTAAGTATCTATAAGTGTCTCTTTGGATCTAGTAGTATACAAAAATGAGTAAGTGTATAGTTAAGTATGTATACTTCGGGACTTCGTATAGTACATAGTTTACGAGCATTTTCATATATACATATATATAATTGAATACCCAAATAAGTCGAAGAAGTTTCACTTCCTATGGGTCTACACACTGATACAGGCAATGTTTTGAAGTTTTTTTTTTCTAACTGACTACGCTTTTGTCCAAGCAAGGTCTTAACAGCTTCACCCTTGAGCTATTTGCACAAATAAAATCGGCTGAGTGCCTTAAGTGCTCGCCTGAGTAGTCCGGTGAAGCTGTTAAGACCTTGCTAGGTCAATAGCGTAGTCAGTTCGAGAAAAAAAAACATAATTCACCGGACTATTTGTTTTGAAGTAAAACTTCTTCAGATGCGACTAAGAGGTAACTGGACGACAATGCAACGGAAGTCTGTTACGGCAATATGGCGTCACGTTTCTGTACATCCGGTTTTTAAATATTTTTTATTTCGTCAATAAATAATTAATAAATAAGTCACTCAAAATTTTTGGAAAAAATAAATAAATCGAATAATAAAAATCACACAATATAATTAATTATGTATACATGAGCGCCCGACCGTGCTACCATCTGGTTTCAATGAAAGTAAGTAACAAATTAAATCAAAGCTTCATTATCTGTAGTGCCGTCTATCAGCTAATTTGGATCTTAAATAACACAGGAAATATTATCAGTAACTTTTTGTTATATAGTAAATAAATATAGAGTTATCATAAACCAATCATATCACATTTGAAGTATGATAGTAATTAAATTATTGTTTTAAAATGTATAGTGGTCGACGATACTAAATGTATATATTACTAGGGTTACATCATCATCAAAATATGCCTCTTAAAATTCTCATATAATGTATTTATTTTTAACTTAATCGCCATCTCTAATAACGCCAAAGAAGTTTTACTTCAATAACGTGTGACGGTTACACGCATTCACTTTCTTTTTTTCTTAATTAAGGATTACACGATTTAATACTGAAATTACATTAATATTAATAACGTGTGGTGTTTCTAATATAAAGGATTTTTTTAAGCATTATTACATATAATGACCGAAAACTAACACATATGATATATGTTATCAACACAATGCCTTTATCAATCAAATCTTTATTTAATATCTTTGAATCTGCACTCAGTACAGATTACAATATGCTTATAATATCTAGAAATTAGAGGATATAATTTTTCATTCATTTATAGGTATATATTAACTCATATTTAGATTTTTGTTTCCCACTGTACGAGAGAAATAAAAAATCAAATATACACATTAATCTGAGTCTTGTACTTATCGCTTGTAACAAAATATAACTGATAACCGATTTAGTTACGATTGTAAATTATACGTATAATTTAATAATTGCTCATTGCAGTATGTAAATTCTTGGATACAACTTGTTATTTTCATGGTCAGACAACATATTGATAATATTTAAATACATTAAACAGTTATAAAGAATCATCAAGGTATTTAGGAGTTTTGAAGAGTATCCTAATAAGATGTATCGTATGCTTATTTTATAACATAATATCTCTCGAGATTGCACGAAAGCAATTTAGGGATAAAACCCCATATGTTCAACAAGCTACAATCGAAATAACCTTCATTTGACATTGACTGAAATCATCTCAGTAATCTATGATTAGCATTAGCTAGCTATAGAACTATTTGACAAATTAGCTTCCGACAAGGATACAAGAAATGGTTTCGTTCGATTACGTGGTCTAGGGATAAATTTCGCTCCCGCACACCAGACTAGGCCCCCCTCGGCAGCTGCTCAAGCCTAGGTCCGTTCCCTCGGCGTGGAGCCCTTGAGTACGCTGCTCGCGCGTTACAGTGACACAAAATCTTACATCACTGCGACAACATTACACATATCACCTCCACATACGTGCACGCATACACGCTTACACATGCAAGTGGAAGGGTTTTATCTTTTTTCCCTTATCAAACTGAAATAGTTTAGAATATTATCCGATACGAAATATATATAAGATTTATAGAGGTATGTATGCTTGGTACACATATATGTTTCAAAAGCTCATATATGTATGAATAGTTAGCTTAGGTTAGCTCACAAAGATCGCGAATTGCACATGCAACGATGACACATGTCAGGCAACAGCCAAAGCCGAGGTGTGCCGCGCACCCTTGAGCTAGTTGAAGAAATAAAAAATCAAATATACACATTAATCTGAGTCTTGTACTTATCGCTTGTAACAAAATATAACTGATAACCGATTTAGTTACGATTGTAAATTATACGTATAATTTAATAATTGCTCATTGCAGTATGTAAATTCTTGGATACAACTTGTTATTTTCATGGTCAGACAACATATTGATAATATTTAAATACATTAAACAGTTATAAAGAATCATCAAGGTATTTAGGAGTTTTGAAGAGTATCCTAATAAGATGTATCTTGTGCTTATTGTATAACATAATATCTCTCGAGATTGCATGAAAGCAATTTAGGGTTAAACCCTCATATGTTCAACAAGCTATAATCGAAATCATCTCAGTAATCTATGATTAGCATATTTGCTAGCTGTAGAACTATTTGACAAATTAGCTTCCAGCAAGGATACAAGATATGGTTTCGGTCGATTACGTGGTCTAGGGATAAATTCCGCTCCCGCACACCAGACTAGGCCCCCCTCGGCAGCTGCTCAAGCCTAGGTCCGTTCCCTCGGCGTGGAGCCCTTGAGTACGCTGCTCGCGCGATACAGTGACACAAAATCTTACATCACTGCGACAACATTACACATATCACCTCCACACATGCATACACGCTTACACATGCAAGTGGAAGGGTTTTATCTTTTTTCCCTTATCAAACTGAAATAGTTTAGAATATTATCCGATACGAAATATATATAATATTTATAGATATGCTTGGTACACATATACATATATGTTTCAACAACTCATATAGTAGCTTAGCTTAGGTTAGCTCACATAGGTCGCGAATTGCACATGCAATGATGACACATGTCAGGTAATAGCCAAAGCCGAGGTGTGCCGTGCACCCTTGAGCTAGTTGCCAAAATGGTATCAGCTGAGTGCCTTAAGCGTTCGCCTTAGTACTCCGGTGAAGCTGTTAAGACCTTGTTTGACCAATAGCGTAGTCAGTTAAAAAAAAAAACGTTTCGGTCGATTCTGCAAATTATTCGGCGATTTCTTTATATATAACCTTAGATATATACTTCTATGCCAATATTAGAGATATACCGCCGTCTACAAACAGACAAAAAGTCTTAAACCTTTTGCAAATTAAAGAAACGGGCGGGTAATCATCACGATATTCAATTATTGATGAAGTGATTTAAAATACCGATATATGTTTCAATTTTATATAGTAGCAAATAAGCAAAGTAATTCGCAACATGTTAAATTGTATACAACCGACCAAAAGTACCGCAGTCATGAAGCCAGTAACAATATGTTGCTATAGTTGAGAACTGAGTTGGAAAGTCTCGTACTAAAGGGCGCTGTTCACCCTTCAGTCTTCAATATTATGAACACTGCTGTTTTGTAGTTCTACCACTTTTAAATATAGCGAATATATTTCCTACTACGTGTTTCCAGTGTAACAAGATCCCTCAAACCATTATATTTCTTCCCAATGTTATTAATACTTCAGTCAGTCAATGTAGTCCGGTGAAGCTGTTAAGACCTTGCATGGTCAATAGCGTAGTCAGTTGGAAAAAAAAAATCAGTCAGTCAACTGTGTTGTAAATTAAACTGAAGTTAGAGAAGTTACAACAATGTTTGGGATATGATAAAAAAATTATTAAGAACATTACATCAATATTTCATGTGTTCTAGGAATAGAATTTATATATCTATATAAATATAATTTATACTTATATAGATATTACAAATATATGCGGTTTTTTTTCTATTATTTTGTTGGCCTTTGCCAGGTGTATGAATGTAATATTTTTTATTTATAATTTCCTTATATGTATGTAATGTGAAATCTATAAAATTATTCCGATAATAAATTTTGTATAAAAGTATGATATTATGTTAATGTTCAAATAACCTTTAAGAGCGATCTGAAGTTTTACATTATTTAGGAATATAATATTATTTATTATTATCTTTATCTATATATATAAAACTAGTGGTGCGCCTCGGCTTCGCTCAGGTTTAGTAGATACGTAAATTACTCCCGTGTGAAGCGAGAGCAGATCTGTTAAACTGATTGCTTTTTTAATTGCTATGGCAACACATATGAGAGACTATCAAACTGATCGTCTTTTTTATTACTTTAATTTTAAAAAAATGAGTGCCTTAGGCGCTCGCCTTAGTAGTCCGGTGAAGCTGTTAAGACCTTGCTTGGTCAATAGCGTAGACAGTTAGAAAATAAAAAAATATTACTTTAATATTTTATTTTTACTGGTATTAATTATTAACATGGATACTGTGATTAGGTGGATACATGTTGTCCCGGAATTTTTCAGACTTTTGGTTATAAGGAACAATTTAGCCATAATTTTTTATATCTTCTAAGTTAAACTAATAACGCAGTACACGTCATAGAAGCTATGAAAAGGCACCTTATTCTCCGCTTAGCACACAAATATCGTCATAACTGTACAACATATATATACCACTGTATAACATAGTATTTGTATATAATATAATAGATCCCCTATGTCCAAATAAGTAAAGAACTTATTAGATCAGTGCAGTGGTTGCGGAGATTACTTAATTGGCAATCGTATACAATTCGCTCATTTCTTTGTAATATTAGTATAGATTGGAAGTTGGAATATCGACAAAATCGATAATAGAGATCGACAAACTCAAATATTAACGTTTTATCATGAAAAGTCAGTAAATTGATTTTTCAAGGAAAAGTTTTTATTTAACGCAGACGAAATCGCGGGCAGTTGCTAGTTCATTTATTTTGTGATCAAACGCTATCTACCAACACATAAATAAAATAGTACATAAATAAAGTTAAAGTGCAAATGACGAATGCAATAACCCAAAATAGTCGACTGAATTAGCGAATAGAGAACTTTACATAATATTTTTGGCTACAATCTACATATAATTACAGTTTTCCATGAAGGTTACACAGTATTAATAAAAATTAACAGAAATAAGTTGAAATTTATAAAACGTTTCTATATATCAAGTGAAATTATGAAACAAAACAAAATTTATTTTCACAAGGAAATCGCAAGTACCAAGTGAAATAAAATGATGTAAGTAAAGTTCCGAGTTCGTCATTAATTATTTAAGTTCTAATTTAACGTAACACAACAGCTGGTCATCTAAACGCATCCCGCACACATGTTTCTTGAGACACTTGAAGTACAGTCTTCACCAAACTTTGACCGCTAATACGTATTATATTATATTTTTAACATCCACAAAACTTAAAATAAATAAATACATATTTATATTCTTATAACTCTTTAGCTTTGTTTTGAATTAAGTTCCTGTCGATATTATGCGCACATCAGGACTTAGGCTATATTTAGAACGGCCAAGAAGTATGGATAAGACTGTACCTATTTTATTAAGATCTTGGATATTAACCTATTGCAGGGTAGTGGATGACAAGCCTACTTTCACCCCGACGCGCCGCGCCGTCTGTAAACTGCAGTTATAATATATTCACAAGATACGTTGCCCTTTCCATCAAGTGCTAGTTCCGACAATCAAGATGGAAATCTGGCTCAAGTATCCTTACTACATCAAAAGGTATTGGATTTGTATTAATATAAATTATATTAAACGTATTGATGCCCACGGCTTATGTATTATGTTATACGTTTTTTTTTATTGTAGCCCGGCAAAATCACTACACTATGCCTGATAGTAAGCACAATATAATTCAAAAACAATGGCGACCACCGAGTGACAGACTATCCATCGCCGGTCGCCGCTGTGATGCCGGCCTGCAAAACGCTGGATATGCACAGGCTGATCCCGAAACGCGACCCGCAGAAGCGAATCCCTATGATGGGCTTTTTCGCCATATACATGGTGGTTGCGACCCAGTCAACCTGTAAAACCCTAACACCCCGCACGTAAATTACATAATTATATAGATTGATAAGATTCTGAGAAGTCGCTATTAAAAATGTCATCAAATTTGATTCAACAGTTTCAGATATTAAGCCCAGAGAAACACCAAACAATTTAATTTTATCAAGAAGTATTAATTATGCGGTTTCTATACTTTTAGCACATGGTCTATACGTGTGGACAGAAGTTTTTGCGACGACACAAAAAGGAGAACAATTTAGATTATTACGCTATTATCTAACAACGATACATGTAATAACAACGTTCGAAATAAACGTAATAATGAAACAACGTGTGGACGTAATCACACCTCATAGTGAAATAAAAAAAAGTTAAATTCAGTAAAAGGCAACATGAATAGTGGAGGTGGCGCGATTGTCGTACGATCTTGAACCGTACACTACACCGTTTTCCAACTAAAGGCACACACGCCTCTGAATCCCATATGACAGTATCTAACTTCGCTCGTGTAGTTTCAATCGAGAAGTACTGTTTTTTTCAATAAAAAACACAGTAACCGCAAATATACAATACGAAATATTATTACACTTGATCAAACAGTAACGCTTACCATGCAGTCACGTTTTCGTGCATGTCAATAGTTATATCGTAAAATTATAAGTAAATATCTACGTTTTAATAAGTACTGGGAACATCATTTGATCCACGAACCGGATTCCGATAAGTACGTAGGTAAAGTTGTGGAGAATCGTGTAAAACGAAGAAGTAATTGCGAGTTTGAATATACTCCCCTATTCTGTGTGTAGCCACACTGAAATCGTGTTTCGTCAGCGTTGCCGGGTGCTGCGACCGGCAGCCAGCCAGTCCGCACCGATCCACCGACTCGATAATACGTTGCTCACACGGGACGTACACATCACGCCGTGATAACTTTTTTTTTTATCAATAAGGGCCGATCGCGCCCTCAAGGAAAGTGCCAGTGCGACAGTGAGCCGATATTGAGTGATCCGGGAATAAAACCGAGGACTTGAAAATTTTTGACACGTTCAAAGTTCGATATCGATACGAAGTTACGAAAATACCGATTGTTTTATTTTCTAATTTGCACAATATCCTTGGTAAGTATTTTAATATTACTTAGCTTAGTTAACACATTTGCAAATATAAGTACTATATATTATTTGACGAGTTGTGAAGACATTAATAAATCTGCAAAGAGTTTTTATTCGACTACCCGGTCTTTATGCATGGTATTTTTTGTTTGTATATTTTTCATAAATTAAAATAATGTTGAATGCTAATTTAGCAACTGTAGGCACTTTTTAAAAGATGAATCAACTAAATTTGTCTATCGTTAGATACGAAAAAACACGTTTTCAAGGTATAATCAATTTTTGTTAACTATTGACGTGTACTTTTTTATTACGTTTTTATTTCTGTTCCGTGAGTCTCGAAGAGCTTAGTTGCGTTTTGACGTTTTAAGCTTGACAAATAAACGTGTGAATTTATTTTTTATTTTGCCCTTACTTTTTTCAATCTCCTTCGAAGCAAAACGGTTGTGAATTTCGAATCTGATGTACCTACTTGACGTAAAATAAAATAGAAATCTAACTTGAATTTATATTCGTTGTATTTATGCCGTATATTGGTCTAACACACTCGTTAGTTATGATAATTACCTATTAAGTTATTTTTTTTACAAAAAATTAACCAGAACCAATTTATTTAGATTTTATTGTCAAAGATTTCTCCTTCATCATTAAGGTAAAACTTTAATTATTCTTTGACGTCTCGTTATCATTTTTAACTAATTATGAAACATATATGTATGCTAAATCAATATAATTACTTATTTTGTAACTACTAAATATTTATATCATATAACGAAAATGGATTACATGTATTAGTGTAAATATCTTTGATACAATGCCAACATTTATTGTATTTATACAGATCACAATTGGACCACAAATAGGTACATTAACACCGAGCTTGATAGCATAGTTTGTGTATAGATATAATATATATATAACTATATTATATAAAGAGGTTGTATACAGGTTTCTCGTAATTATCAAATGTAGAGTATATTTTGCTTGTATTTAGAAGTTATTTTCAGATTTATATTATTTCTCGCTATTGTTCCTGGAAACAAGATTATTAGCTATGATATCACTTTGATAATGTAATATTACCTACTTTAACTCTATCATTTTCCGCACATATATATAGTACTCTGTACTTTAGATAAGATTCCAAAATCTTGAGTTGTTGTCCAAACAGAGATCATGAAAAACATCACGTCACCATGTGAGATAACTCGCATGATATTCAATGAAAATATTGTTACTTCCTGAGAATTGTGACAAATTGCGATGCTTTTGGCACAAATACTGGTCACTAGTTGCAACGGGTATATAAATACTTACGTTTACTCAGAGAAGATAAGACACGCCGAGAGTATTTTTTAAAATTTGTTTAAAAATATGTCGCGCATATTCTGTTAGTCGTGGTGGAATAAAGACCCGGTATCTACTGGTGCAATAAGTTTTTCGGAATTCACTTGCATTTAATTAATTCATTTTAATGTGTAAAATAATCTGCTAACGGTAGAAGATAATAACATCAGAAAATCTAAACGTAAGAATATAATGATATGTATTAGGTTTCTTAGTGTAATATATTTCTTCGTCAGTACCTTTGTTATTGTAACTACATAAGTGGTTAACGATATATTACAATTTCCCTAAAATTACTTGAACATTTTAAAAAGTTTGTTTTTATTTGTAAGGCAGTAGGGTAAAGGCTATGGTAGTGGCTATGTCGATATTGATTAAACACATCATAGAGATCTAAAGGAAGGCTGATGTCAATAAAACGATAAGGCAAATCTTAGTTCACGACATGAAGGGAGAAAAATGCAACGACTTTACTCAGGTGGGACAAGAGCAAGAAGTAGATTACGTAGTATTTGGAATCATCAATTACTACGCCTCTCCCTCGAGAAAATACGGTGACCTCAAAGAAGTTCTATGTTAGGCTGATAATAAAACACTAAAGCAAATCCAATTCACAGCATAAAGGGAGAAAAATACACTGACTGTACTCAGGTGGGACAAGAGCAAAAAGTACATTACTATTGAAATCGCCAATCGAGAAGTGTCCTCAGCAATGGGGTATTATATATTATAGCAAGCTTCTTTATTAATATCGTGTCGTACAAGCGTCTGGCGTAACAGTGATTACAAGATTTTCGATGACTCGGTCAGCCATTCCGGCTCGTTCGCGGCTAATTTCCTCGATCTAACAACTGGCATTAAAGCGTTTCGAGTTTCGCATCCACTTAGTCACGTTTATCAATGTTTGCATTACCGTTCGTACAATCTTATTACGATGTAATAATACTCGATCAGCAAATAATTTAATAGGCAATCGGATCGATTCAAAAATAGTCAATATAATACGACACTTTTTGTGACTTCTATACCGGTCGTTGGTCAATTTATTATGTATATTTTTTTGCACACCTATTCAGGAATAGGATGTAATGTATATTAGATTACAAATACGTCTATTCATATGTGACTTATTAATCGTATTCTAATTTAAAATGTAACTAAAAAATTTGGACTTCACTTTTTTTGGAATTTATTAAACGGGCCTAACTGATACATGTTATTTAATCTCCATTCCGATTTTAACCCTTTTAAATAACTCTTATTATAATTTCGTAATTGGGATTTCTTTTTACCATAAGGTAGAGTACCGTTATTATGTCATGCTTCAATAAAAAGTAATAGATAAATACCGCATTGTTGTACCTCATTACCGGGGTTCATTACCCGCTCATGCCAATATCGGTTAAAATGCATTATGAAATGTAGTATACATTAGCAACTAGGTAAACTTAATGGCCTGATAATACAAAATTGTAATTAAATGACGCGAGAGCGGTTGACGCGCGATACATCAGGCGTTAATTGCGGATATTCTAAATGTACGTACCTACTTGAATAAAAATAATCATTTTAATAGCAATTTCGAGCCGAGGCTATGCGACTGGGGAGAGTGCGTGCGAAAGCGACACAAAAATAAAACAAAATATATGTAACATCTGTTTAAAGTTTCGCATTTAGCGGTGACATATCGCAAACTATTGTATCTAGACTCGTTTCGTAGTCTAGACGATATTATATACGAGTTGTAAGATTAAAGAATACTTTGTTTTATTACGAACGTTTACTAGTGATCGTGTAATGGTCAGACTTTAACCTTATTTCATTTTTTTTTTAATTTCAAAATCAAGGAAAAATTATCAACCTTTCCCAAATTTTTTTTTGTTTACAAATAAGTTCGTCAATTAATAAAAAAATATCGGTTGGCAAACATAGGAGAAAATGGTACTGAATTTTATTACCTTTGTTTATTAATGAATATAATTATAATCAATTCAAAAATTATATTCAATGTACGTAATACCACCTTTTTCTACATTAATTTATTAATTCACTATAAGAACATTAAAAGATAGCATAGAATACATTTGTATAGTTTGTGAATTACTGCCAGGTGTTTCTAAAAAGTTAATTCTATAGTAGAAAAAAAATTAAACAAAATTATATTGCTAAAAAAATATATTACATTGTATTTCAATCACGAGTAACTACCGAAACATTGAGTGTTTTGATAAAAACAATATGACAGCTCAAGTGTAATGTTGCTGCATTAAAAAAATCAGAAAATTTAGATAAACGGTACCGAATCTGAAATGGTTTAGAATGGTTTAATAGAAAAAAAGGTATAATTTGAAATTTTTATGTGTTGAATGATCATAGGGGAATAAACCTACTATAAAAAGTATAAATACTTATTAAATTATATAAATTTGAACCAATTTTGAAACAGTACGACATTTAAAATCGATTTTAAACATGATTAAGATAAGATGTCTATCTTATCGCACGCCTTTAACACATGTTAATTATGCATGCATTAATGTTTTATTTTTTGTCGTTTATTCAAGAGTAACGTTCACTCAGAGTCGGCATGTGTTGCAGCATAGAGTACTAATTAATCTCATTCAGTATGTTTGAATGTGCAGTATACACGAAATAAGGTTAAATACTACGCAATAAATATTAAAACCGGCTTTTAATGTATTAATTAATTTTACTCTTAATAATATCGTTTTTTTATTATTACGTACTATTAATTTGAATGCCTTGATATACAAAAATATATACAAAAATCCAAGATGCACACTTAACGTCGCACAGCCGGCACACAAAAATGAGTGCATAATTTTGGATTATGCAGCCATTTCAAATAGTCTCGCGTCGCTTGCGTCCTTGTAAAAACAATTTTAAATAATTCAGGTAAGGTTGAATTTGTAAAATCATAAGTTTATCGCATAATTATAACCACGTATGTATATTGGGGAGGTTTGCAGCCGGTTTTGAGCGGTACTTCTAATCGAGAACGTGTGTCTTGGGGTTTTATATGTCAATGGCTGGTATTAATTCTCATAAAAAATGAATATAATTACTCAAAGCTAATTAGCAAAAATGGATATCCTAACTGATTTAACGATTTAAAAAATTATAAATGCGAATTGCTTGTTACGCTTTTCCGCCTTAATTATTAAAGCAACAACCTTGGAATACTTTATGAACATTCGCAGGTGTATGAAAAATAAAATAAGGTACCTTTCTTTAAAAAAAGTACTATTCCCGAGTGATGGCCAAATCTATATTAGCGCAAAGAAATACACTGAAAAGCCCTGCTATTTGGAGATTCGTTGCTCTGTTAAAGAAAGTTTAATGAAATGAATATTCCTGTATCAGAATAACACTGGTTACATACTATAATAGTAACTAATAACAATAACGGACAACGGATAATTAACAGCGAAAGAATTATGTCTTCAAAAATTTGTTATCCATATTTGTGACTATTATTACATTATTAGTTATTGTAATAATAAGGATTATTGCAATAATAGGTTTACTCAAGTACAAATAGATTGTAATGAGTGAATTCTTTTTTGATAGCAAAATATATAATTTTGAAATCTAAAATAAATAATATAATATAGATAACATTCGATGAACTGGCAACCCTGACGGGAATGGAAAATTGTCTATACATTTTTTGTCGATCATCGATTCGATACGGATAGTAAAATTACAGGTAATAAAATTTCCAATTGGCATGGCTGTTGACCGGTAGATGTTCTTTATGTACGAATATATTATATAGACAAATCACTGTTTATCTATTGTAAGCTATTTCATGTCTACATTTATAATTTACGAGTGTTTTTCCAATGTTCAAAGTTCTACTATAAAGAAAAAAACTTTCCATTTTTTTTAAACAATAAAGCTCGTCAATTGTTATATAATAAAAAAGAATGAAGAAAATCAGCTAAGAAAGAGAGAAAGGAGATGTTCTTAACTGTTTCCTTTCTGCTTGTTTTATATATTTTAGAATTTATTATGAACGAACTTAATGGTAAAACCACAGTAACTCGTATTAGTGTTCACGTATAATGTCTTACTTAATTAAATACCTTGATATATTTTATCATCATCATCAGCTTGTAAGAGACCCACTGCAGGGCTATAGGCATTATTTCCATGGAAGGTATGGGTGCATATTCACCACGTCAGCTCACTAAGTATTGACGATTTCAAACTCTGAGAAATCCATAGTTCTATATTTTCGGTTTCTATATACAGCGGTACTACGAGAACATTCGTCGGGATCAGCTTCCCTCACGCTGTTATCCTTCAGTGTCCGCTGATAATGTTACCAATTTAAATTAGTAAGTGTACAAAAATCCCGAAAAATTCGTTGTTAAAAGAAATAAAACATTTTTTGCTATAAATATCCTAACCGCAGTGTATTTAAAGATATACTTATGTATGTTAAATACACTAAGCAATCGAAATGAAATAGATAAATAAATCAATATACTTGCATACGTAAAACTTTATATCTGTACTTTCGTTTCGTAACTTGATATGAACGTGATAATAGCCGGATCACAAGCGTTGCTAATCTACAGATAAGTAGATGTAAGGTCGTCGAAGTCACGATTGGGTCACAGATTAAATAGTGGTAGTCAGCCACGTGGGTCAATTGGCTTTTTCGTTTTCTGACTTGTTAATGTATTGTGCGGATATCTTGAACGAGTTATCGTTTCGTGGGATATTTTTAGTCGTTTTTTGGAGTTAGAGTTGCTTAAATTACGCAATATTGGCTAGTTAACAGTGAAACATTAAGTTAATAAATCTATATGACTTCATAATTAAATAGTAAATAGAATTTAAAAAAAGTAATATGTATAGATAATTGCAGAATCATATACATTTTTGTGATATTTTTTTTCCAAGAAACTCAAATTATTCGCGTTTTTATCTTATACACCAAAAAGTTCGCTTACTATGAATTAGTAATTCTAAAGTTTATTATACACTAGCTGTGCCCGCGACTTCGTCCTTCGTTCGTGGAACCTGATGTACAAAACAGTGAATAAGAAAGCCATCTTAACGTATTTAGTCCATTTGTTTATTTACTTTTCTCTCATACTTAAGTCGCGACGCTATTAAAATTACAATAACTTTTGATAGAGTGGACCGATTTTAATGAAACAAAGACTAAGTTATTCCCGGGGATATGCTTTATAATGTTCTTATACGTTTTATTGTTAACCCAGTACTTTAGCAGTGATGCATGTTTTACATGCTTGTTATATGTATAAATTGAATTTTAAATAAATTATCTGAATATTAAATTTGAACTCTCACTTCTTCCACTTACAGGTCCTTTTCAATTAAATTTCTTTTCTTAAGGATTTCTAATAACACTTTCTCGATCTCGATTCATATTCCCTTGCGATACTATTAACTATCAACACATGTGTTGTACATGAATAAATGCATCGGTCATGATGAAAAATTGTAAGAACACCACAAGGACATACACGTATAATAAAATGTTCAATGCATATTTGTATATTATTTACGTAAATGTATATTGAAAAACGATGTTTTTCATTCTTTTTCAGTTCGTTTTCAATATTATTTTGCAAAATATTTAATACTTCATAATTTTAGAAGTCAAATAAAGGTCACATTTCATTTGATGTGTACGTAAAAATGTTTTGCTCAAAAATATCTTTCATATATTTTGTTAAACTCGATTGTAAAGTATATTAAACTGACACTATATTATTTAAGTTTTTAAATCGTGAATTGGTTTGTATGAATTTCCAACAGTGAAATGTGATTGAAATTACTATGTACTTTTTTCAATTTTTATCAATTTCGTTTGTTTATTTTTAACAGGGAATAGTTGTTATGTATACAGTCTTTTTTTAAATTCCAATGAAGGCTGAGTCGCTTTTGAGACTTTATCGCCTAAGTAACATACAAATATAGACTTAATATTGGTTTACATTAATTTTGTATAACTCCTTACCTATTCTATTTCAACATAGGGTGAGACAATAAGGAATTTTACAACCAATTTTAAAACTAATGAGGAACGAACCAGAAGCATTTGAAATGTGTAAGCTATTGTTGAAACAGTCCCTAACTTGAACTAGGGTCGTGGATACCCTCCAAGGTCATTGTAAAGTTTTAACTTTCGATGATGGTTTTTTTTGGCGGGATTTTAGTCTGTGGATTTTATATTTTATTCATAATCTTGTGTTACTTGACTCTATATTGTTGGTTGGTGGTGTTTTATGTAATATAGTTTGTTTATTGTGCATAAGTGAAGTGAATGACAAATAATACCACGGAGCATGAATTTTGAGATGCCACAAAAAATCCTTAGAAAGTTGTTACAAGGGAGCCACCATCTTGTTGGAACATAAACATTGGCATTAAAATGATCGCACGACACTAAATTGTAATACTATTAAATACTCGACAATGGTAGTAATAATCTAAAAGATTGGTTGCCAAAAATAAGGTTTAAAAAAAAACTTTCGATGACTTATGTCAAAACGTGGGCAGGATTCGACTGTTCTTATTTGCTAAATTGGTCTAGTTTTATTTTTTAAATATGGCATTGAATTCCAAAAAATTTAATACACTATTTTTATTTTATTCTCGCATCCGGGATATCAAGTAAAACTAGTTTGTGAGATTTAGTTTCTTATGAATTGAATTATTTGAATTCCGCTTTTTGTATTAATTTTTATACGTTCATTGGTATGTTTTTATACTGTATGTACTATCTTTTAGGTAGCCTTATGTGGATTCGATCTGTGCCTCACAAATGACAAAAAAATGTTTTTTTTTTCATCTGTAACAATATGTATGCAAAATTTCATGAACATCGGTTGAGTAATTAACGTGAGAAGGAATAACAAACAAACACATTTTTGCATATATAATATTACTAACAAGAATGGTATTTAACTCACAGAGTTAATATAAGGTAATATGTTAAATTTGTTATTGCAAAATTACGTGTTTATTATTTCTCATTATTCATTAAATTTTATTTCAAGGACACGTATTATAACCAGTTATTGTTCTACCTTTTAGGTAGCCTTATGTGCATTCGATCTGTGCCTCACAAATGAAAAAAATATTTTTTTTTCTTCATCTGTAACAATATGTATGCAAATTTCATGAACATCGGTTGAGTAATTAACCTGGGAATGAATAACAAACAAACACATTTTTGCGTTTATAATATTACTAATAAGAATGGTATTTGTTAAATTTGTTATTGCAAAATTACGTGTTTATTATTTCTCATTATTCATTAAATTTTATTTCAAGGACACGTATTATAACCAGTTATTGTTGAGTGACGCGAACCCACGTGAACGACATCTGCCGGTAGAACAAAAGCGACAAGTTCTGAGACTTCCCTGGGGTTAAATCAATGATTGTTCTTTTTATTTCCGTCTTTATATTTTTATAGTAAAAACGGATCGATGAAATAGTTTGTTCAAAGGTCATAATTTTGAATGATGTTTTTGTAGAAAGATAAATCGGTATATAAAAATATTTTTGCATTCAGTACTTTCGTTACATTCGAAATGTCACGAATAATTTTTTATCTCTCAATGAACGAAGTGAAAGCTTAGGTATATAGCATACTTTCACCCCACTCTGATTAAAATCGTTCGGTCTGCGAATTTGTATCGACACTTGTGCATTTGTGACGTTAAAAAAATGGGATCAAGTGGCCGTTGACCGGAGAACTCTGTCAGATGCAGTTCCCATTAGTCTATGACGGGCTCTCAAAACGATGGACCGTTATAATTTTCAGTCTGGTTTTTTAGAAGTTTTCAGACGTGAACGCGATTTGCAGTGGTTTTTTCCTTAACTCTGTGGACATATAAGAACTTGCGATACGAATAATTTCAAAACGTTAATTTTGCTAGAGAAAAATATTTTGTGATTACAGATTACTTACCTAGTTTTAAGTATTTTCACTTTTTTGTAAACTTCCATTTTAAATAGTCGTTTTCTTTTATGTCATACCTGGCAAACGAACAGGTGGGTCACCTGATGTTAAGTGATCACCACCGTCCATAGACACTAACAACACCAGGGGAGTCGAAAGTGCGTTGCCCGCCTGTGTTTGGGGGTAAGGGAGGGAGGTGGTCCTCCGGTACTCTCACTAACCGAACGAAACGCAACAATGCAAGCACTGTTACTTCACGTCGGTGTTTCAGTGGGTCAGGTGGTAGTACTCCGGGCGAGCCGACCTATTCCTACAGAAACCAGTAATAGCTTCAGCGTGGCTCTACTACCTACAGAAGTAGTCGTGGTGGTCTAACCCTGGCATATATTAATATATTTTTCGGCATTCGCGTAAATTTACTAATTTAAATTGGTAACACTGAGGATCAAGGAAAACATCGTGAGGAAACTTGAACCTGAGAAATGTTCTTATAGTACTACTGTATGTGAGGAAACATAAAACTGTGAATTTCCCAGAGGGTGAAATCGCCAATAGGTTGTGGACTGGAGTGCTGATTATGTTCATATCTTCCTTCGAGAAGATGCCCATGGCCTTGCAGTGGATCTTGCACAGGCTGATGATGATAATGACTCCATACCATCTTGATTTTAGACTTAAAGAACTATTACTTCCTTGTTACTTATATTTAGCGTTATAGGGGCTAAAAATATTTTGGCTAATACTGAGTACTTGAAGGTGGTTCCTAATTTTATTACCAACCTCGTTGCGAAAAATTGATGGCTCATTGGTTAGTGTTCAGATTAGATTACGTTCAGATTACGGGTTGGTCGACGCAGGTTCAAATCATTGCCACTGAGACGGAACTTACGTGGAAGGAAAATATGGTGACGAATCTATAGTATGATGGTAGGGCTTTTTCTAAGGCAAACTGGCTAGCTACAGCTTCAACTTAAAAATCTGTTGCCAAGTATCTATACGTATGTTCCAGCTGCACTTAGAGCCAGTCGCTCTAGGTTTAGCGCCATTATCATCTTGGACCACATCGCCATTTCACATCAGGTGAGATTGAGATGAAACGCTATAAGATATTAAAAAAAATACATTCTTCAGAAACGAACGAAAAACGTATGATATATTTGAATAAAATTATTAGGAAGGTATATAACTTTTGTCTATAATAATAATAATAGCAACATTCCTACTGAAATAAGAGAATTCGCTAAGACTGCCTTGAGTTGAACCTGCGTAAACGGCTAATTGAATAATGGCGCTATTTAGAGAATATTTAAAAATTAGGAAATTCAATTTTATTATATAACTGCTTACTTCCTTTTTATCCGGCTGCACTGAAGGAAAGGAATGTTTTTCGGTTGTATGTATTTACGCGTATTTTTATGACAAGCTCTGTACCACAGTATAAATATAAGAGACAGTGTGGAAACTGCTTAAAATGCTCGTGTCGGCACACTCACACAAACATGCGCATCGACGAAAGCGTTTGTAGGTAATTTTCGTACTGTTTCTCATAGTTATACTGTGTCTTTACTCTAAAGGATCTGATTTTAACTAATGAGGTATTACGAAATTCGTGTCAATTGTGGGAGTGACATAAAAAGGTATGATATCCGTGAATCAATGTTTTGTATTTCGGGTATTTTTTTATTAATGCAAGTATATTTTAAATAAATGTCTATATAAATGAGTACATCGCATAACAATATTGCAGTTCATTGAGATTTGTGTCACAGAGTTCATTTAAAATTTTGGTGACATGACAAAATGTCATAATTATTTAACGCGTGTCGATTAATATTGAAGTTCGTGTTTCTAGTTTTGCAATTCAGTTTTAAATGTTGACTGTACACTTTTGAATTTCGTCATAGGCGACATTTTGTTTTATTACTAATCTGATGTCGCAATTCAAATAATAGACCATTTATTTGCTTACTTTACTAATTATGTTTGATCATTCGATTCTACGATATAAAAAGTATAATATGTAGAATGAGATTTCGATCAGATTTTATATAAATATTTGTTGGAAATAAACTGTATTTTTAATATCAAATTAATATTATTATATTAAATTATAACATTAAATACAAAACACAAAAATTCAACTAGGTGCAGGCGCGGTGTGTTCGGCGGCTTTTATCAAAGGGAGCTAGGTCGTCGGTGCGTGCCGTGTAACACTAGTATAACGAGTGGCCGATAAAACAATTTGAATCTTATGTTTATACAAATAGGATTGTAAATGTTTTTGAGTATTTCTATAGTAGTGTAAAGTTCGTGTTTTGCGTCGCGTCGCGCCTAAACCAAATCAGGTTTACCCGCGCCTATAGATGTTACACATCAAAATTCGTATATTGAAAACTTGACAGAACGAAAATAGGAAAGTCCATTTATTATAAGAACTAAAGATATGGAACCGGGGAAACACATTCTGGAAAGTAACAATCAATCTTCAGGTTATAACCTTGCTGACCTGTTCTGCTCTAATCTCTGGGACCTTTGATAATGGAACAAAATGACAATTATACGACAAGTTTAACATTAACCCTAGTAGATATAACGTTGTTTTAAAGAGATTTGGTAATTCCCGAACCTTGTCGAGACTTACTTCTGAATAGATGATGATGCATATGGTATTTTACAATACTAATGAAAGTGTATTCAGTATATAATACAACATATCTGTAATGGTAATAGAATTACATAAGACTCGTACAATATAGGACAAAACTGAAGTATTATAGATTGTTTGAAAGCGCGCAAAAAATTTTGAGGCCAGTTTTTGAAACAAAAACATTTAACGTCTTTAACTTTAAAACTAGACCTGAATTTAAAGTAAGAGTTAATAAAACTGGGAAAAATGGGAACAGAAAAATACTAATACAGTCCATAAAGCAGTGAAATATACTTAAAACTAGCTGTGCCCGCGACTTCGTCCGCGTGGAACCTAATCGAATAAACAATGACTAATAAAATCATCCGAATATATTAAGTCCATTTACTTATCTACTATTCTCTCGTCGTCATTAAAATTACAATAACTTTTGATAGATTGAACCGATTTTAACGAAACCAATAGTAAATGTTACTCGAGGGTATGCTTTATGATTTTATCGTAAACACAGTATTTTAGCAGTGATACGCGTACAAAGAAACAGACGGACTGGCATTTCTAAAAATGATTGATTGAATTATATTACTTATTCCAAAACACGTGCAGCAATCGTTTTCACAAGAATCTAATATGTACAGACACGTTAGATTTACCGTTTTATTATGCGTATAGAAGATAGTTAACTTCGGTAGCGCTGGAGTTGGCTTTTTAAAAACTACAGTCGATATTAGACAATTTATTTAATAGTTATGTCGATTTTAGACATTGATTATAATATAACTTAAAAACTATTATAGTCGATTTGAAATGTTTGATTGTATTTTTCCTACTATTACTTATTATTAGTAATATTACTTATTAATTAATAGAAATATTACTTATTTCTTATAATATATAATCTTCTTATCTTATATTCTTATTTCTTATAATATATATCTTCTTATATAATCTTCTTATTAATAGAATATTACTTATTCCAAAACACGTGCAGCAATTGTTTTCACAAGAATATAAAATAACTTCAATAATAATTCCTTAACAACGAATCCAATAATATAAGCTAGTATAAAGCTATTAATCAATCGATAGTATTCATACGATGAGCAATTTGAACGGGGGGAAACACAATATTCATTCTGTATGATTTATACCGAAACTTTAAATTATGTTTAATGCAAGTTCGATTACAAGTAACGAGACCATGCTGACTCAGTTGGTGTTTGGACTTACCTACCCTAACTTATATATAATTTGGGATTTACTTTTCACAATAAACATTGAATTATTATAACATTTGCAATTATAATTTATTTTTCGGCTACTTTTAACGAACCAATCACGGCATCGTTTTGCTTTCAAGGGTTCGTCAAAATTTTAGCTACCTTTTCTGAGTTCATCTTTTCCCCTTCAGTCTGTTTCTAGCTAATGTATAAGTGTCCTACATTAGACGCTATTTCCATCTGTATAAGGGAGTCCTTGTCTAAACTCTTACCGCAGCCTTCTCTTTATTGTTAGTGCGTTGTATTTATGCGGCGCCATTATCACGTTTAATGGCCAGTGTGATGCCCACTCTGGTACCTACTGTTTTTTCCATCTGCCATCATTCCTGCGTTATCTAAGACCCGGACATTTCCATTAGCTTTGAGGTACAATCCTAGCAATGTCTAAAGCCCGGTACGATTCGTAATTTCGTATCCTGTGTCGGAGCGATGCCCTTTACTTAGCTGTGTGTTTGTTCAGATTTCATCCCCTTACGTAACCGTGCGGGAATGATACGTTGTACGAAATCTCTACCTTATTGTAATATTTGCAATTGTAATTTATTTTCCGGCTACTTTTAACGAACCAATCACGACATCTTTTGCTTCCAACGGTTCGCCAAGATGTTGGTTACGTTTTCCGGTTCATCTTTCCCCCTTCACTCTGTTTCTAACTAAGGTATAAGTGTCCTATATTAGACAATATTTCCATCTGTATAAGAGAGTCCTTGTCTAAATTCTTACCGCAGCCTTCACTTTATTGTTAGTGCGTTGTATTTATGTGGCGCCATAATCACGTTTAATGACCAGTGTGATCCCAACTCTGGTACCTACTGTTTTTTCCATCTGCCATCATTCCTGCGTTATCTAAGACCCGGACATTTCCATTAGCTTTGAGGTACAATCCTAGCAATGTCTAAAGCCCGGTACGATTCGTAATTTTGTTTCCTGTCTCGGAGCGAAAGCTTTTACTTAGCTGTGTGTTTGTTCAAATTTCATCCCCTTGCGGGATCCCGTGCGGGAATGATACGTTGTACGAAATCTCTACATTTCGTACCACAAATAAAATAACGTATTGAATACGTTAAATGTGAACGAACCTGAGACGTACATGACATAACGCATGACTGATTCTGTATGAGTTTGGTTGACGCGTAAATAGGACGTAAACCAAAGGTGTTTCCAATTACTTGACTATATGGGTCATAGGCCATTACTCGGATCAGTCGTCACAGAACCTATTGTAATTACCCCGGTCCATTGTCATACGACGCACGTTATTACCATATTAGAAATAGTGACGATGCGATGCGCCGACGCATCTCGCCGTGGTGCCCGTTTATAACGAATGTC
>MU159191.1:289236-304923 GCA_015888305.1 Antheraea pernyi
GTTTATAACGAATGTCTTTTCCTATTGTTTGTTAATAGCTTTCGGTTCTTTGTAGGTGTTCCTTGTTACTGTTTTATGTGTTAGAATTTATTTAAACAACATTAACATTGCGTTTTGTGTTTATTTTACATTAAATATCATTGAAGTGTAACTTAACAGTTTCGGAAACAGTAAAAAGATTCGTGCTGTATAGGACCTTCTTAAATCGTAAGTAACCATATCATATTTTATTATGTTATAAGCTAGTGTTTGACAAAAAGTCTCTATTTTAAGCCCTTATTTTATTGATCAGTGCATACAAAAGGTTCTTCATTGATATGTAGTCATTTATTTACTAGAAATCATGTATTAGAATGTTATGGACGCTCATGCATATATTTCATATTCTCGCTCCAACGTTGGGCTGACATTAAGCTAATAAAATTTTGAATTAAAAAACAATATTTCCAAGACAATCAAAGCTATATTATCGCAAGCGATGCCGCAAACAGAAGCTAGTATTGTCATAAAAATAAGTTTTGCGATAATATAGCTTTGATTGTCTTGGAAATATTGTTTTTTAATTCAAAATTTTATAATGATCGGTTGATTGATTAACGCCTGAAGCGTAACAAATATGCTCACACTTTTATTTATAATAATTACATTTTTTTAATTACTACACATAAGTTATACCCTCTTTTTTTAATATCGTAGAGTTTATAATTTGTATTTAATTAATACATTGCCATTTTTTGAAGTGAAGCTTCTTTAGGAGGTATGCAACGGAAGTGACGTCATTTGCAGTAAACGCAGATTTTTCATCTATTTTTCAAGTCTCGGAAATCTAAAGTTTTAGACTTGTATACATATAAGCAAGACTTATAAATTAGTTCGCCAAAGAAGTTTCACTTCTGACATGTGTACTTTGTAAGCACGCACTTTTTTTTAATTATATTTACGAGTAATAACCCTATCGACACGTCACCAACATAATTAAATGATTTTTTTTAAATCAAAACAAGCTTTTTGTTGGGCGTTGTTTTTGTGGCAATTAAGACACTAAAATAATTAAAGCAAATACGTACAATTCTTCCACAAATATACTCTGCGTTTAAAATTACTGTTTATGAGATTGATTAGATACGGTACGGTATTTTATATACCTACATACGTCTTATTAACCTTACATAGTATGTGATACATAGTATATTATGGTATACTTAGATTTACGACTTCGCCCATTTTTCTAGTGACAACTATTCTAAATAATTATACTGGTCAATATTTATATTAATAATATTTAATTTAGATGAAATTGCAACAGGATATTCTAGTAGTAATCTGTTTCGACTTAATTTAAATTTAATCTCTTTTTTTATATTAGGCGGCAAACGGACATATGGGTCACCTGACGTTAAGTGATCACCACCGGCCATAGACACTTGCAACACCAGGGGAGTCGCAAGTGCGTTGCCAACCTGTCTTGGGGGGAAGGGGAGGGGAGGTGGACCTCCGGTGGTCTCACTGGCCGAACGAAACGAAAGAATGCGAGCACTGTTACTTCACGTGGGTTTTCTGTGAGAGGGTGGTCGAGCCGACCCATTCATGCTGAAACCATTAATAGCTTCTGCGTAGCTCTACCACCTTCTAAATTTATTTATCCCCTATTACCTAATGTGACAAAATATGTACTAACTCCTAATCGGAGATATATATAAGCTTTAAACAACTGACACCCCCGACTTCGTTTCCGATTTTTTGTAAATAATATATTATTGTTTTATATAAACAATGTATTATATATACAGAAGAATAAACAAGCACCACACTATTCGCCATAACTTTACGACAAGTAAACAGACTTCGCTGAATGCTTACAAAAGTCGTAGTTCCTTAAAATTTTATATTAAATGAAACTATCGTGATAATTTCTTCATTAGACACTGACCAAATGTCTAAGAAGTAAAACTAAATAAATTTGACTATATTATATAGTTAGATATAGTAGTAGTGAGATCGATATATAGTAGATAATCTGTACTAATAAATTTTGTATCCTAGATAATCTGTACTAAATTAATTTTGTGTCCTAAAACTATACATTCGATAACTTATAGGAAATTATTATTATTAATTTATATGAAACTTCATGAGCGGACCAACGTCAAAACGGCCATCATAGCGTTATTATAAAGGGCAGGCAAAGAGGCGTTGCTTATTCTTATATATAAGTTAATTATCAATTAATCACTTCATAATTACGACGTCGGTTGACGATAATTAATAAAGAGAAATGTCAGTAAACATTTATTATGACGTAACCAGTACTTTAAAATAAACTAATGCGATGACTTATACAAGATATTAAACATCTTTACTGTCATCTAATGATCATAGATAAGAGCAATTAACTTATTATTTAAAGGAACGGAGCACGTATTCTCCAGATAAGGGAGATTTCAAAGTCGATTTTACACGTGACTGACGAGTTATTTATATAATTTATCGTATATGTCATCCCCAAGATACGTGCGGTGGGCTTACTGTATTTTTCTTTATTGTTATTAATACATATATGAAATTGATAAATTTTGACATCGTTTGCCGAAACACCGTGAAAGTTCACACCTCTAAGCGTATTATAGAGAAGTGTTTTATGCTATCAGTGTAGCCGTAACTCGCTAATAGGTAGCCCAGGCTACATTTTATAATTATTACTAACTAGCGGCATGCCCCTGCTTCGCATGGGTATTCTAATAAAGAAAATGTGTATCTTCTCTTCGAATAAAATTACAACTAAAATTTAACGTTAATTAATTGTAAATTCTGTCAATATCTTTCAAGATGAGAGATCTTCTACCTTTCTCATTCGGCAAATTAGACGAATATTGAAGGTTGGTTTCTGGAATAAAATATCTACTGCTTTGATTTTTTAGTATAATCCTAGCTTAGATTGGTTATCAAACTATAATGAGAAATATCAAGCAAGAAGTACTTAGATATGAATAATTAAGTATTTCTTTTCCGTTGTTTGGACGTGTGTTGTTTGTTATACTTTGTTATTATTTGAATCACCGATATACATTGTCTATCTTTTTCATTTCATTAGAAATCGATATTTCATTTACATTTAAATAGGCTTTTGCGCGACTTCGTCTGCGTAATTTTCCGCATATTCATTATTAAAAGACTATATACGTCTTCTGATTCCCGTCTATTTCTGTGTTAGATTTATTGTGATTGTCCTGCAGGCTACTCGTGAAAACGTAACAGACAGAGAGACAAAGCTATTTTTAAATTATAATATTGAATATGAATTTATTTTTATACGTTTACTGTAACATATATTTATTCGTCATCTACTCAGTCTGAATGTCAAAATGGCCGATTCTTCCACATGCATCCATTCCACATTATCTAAAAGCAATCCAACTAGGTAATGTATATAATAAATATCAATATTTTTGCTAACCTCCATTAGTTCGCATATCTTACTTGCTGTTATTGGCACAGACGCTGTTATTTTCGCTTGTTATGGCGTTGGTTTTATCTTACTCCAGGACTCGTTTGCCAGTTGAATGTCCTAGACAATACCATACTAGGATAGAATCTGCCTTCCTTATAACTATTGATAATAGACTCTAGACATAAAAAAATATATATATATATATATATATTTTTCGAATAATAATTAATCTTGACTAATGATTGTTGTCGTGACGATTCGTCGCCACTGCATGCGTCGCCACGCTATGTGATTTTGATTTTTGGTTCATATGTTTCTTGAAAAGAATCTTAATATTTTATTTTTGATTATGCCATATCTATTTCCTGTCGCAAACTATCCTTTTATGCATATTACATGTACAAAATAATTTCGATAATTCACATCTCCCATGTGTCCCGCGACGACTCACTATTCTTATATGTATAAATTTTCTCAAGCGTAACGACAATTATCATAAATATTTTATTAATCAGAACGTCCAAATAAAAGTACCATAATATTTTATTTTTATTTAAAAAATCTGAAAGGAAATACATGCTTACCATAAAACACATAAAGTTAGAATGAATTCTCAAATGACAATGATACACTCTCACATTTGAATTTTACGATTCAATTCGACGTTTCTTAGAAGGGATGACAACCACCCAGGGATGAACTCAAGCGATATTGTTAATTTTTGTTTGCATTATCAATGCATTATCATAATATGAAGTTAAATATTCTATTTCGTGAGTGTATTCGGGTTGAATTTAAATTAGCTTTTTGATATAATAAAGGAGAAATTAACATGTCGATAATCGTAGGAATGTAATCCGTGTATACACTCTGTTGCCATTGATCGAATATAATGAAATTGGGTCTTGGTTGTTTTTGACCACAATAAATGACGTCAAGCTATATTTGATTTTTATTATGTATTGTTGTAATTAACCGCAGACAAAGTTGAATTTGGTTGGTTATAATTGTGGTTTGAGTATTGTATTATCTTTTATATATATGTTATAATCACTTTTAAAGGCTTAAACTTGGCTCCGTTTAATTTGATAAGTACTGCTTAGGCTCCTTAGAAAGGCGTAATAGAAATATTCAATATTTATTAAAAAGAAATATAATATCTCTAAAATACATGAGAAAAACACCTTCGTACCTCATATTATGGTCGAATCTTGACCACTGAACGACTACCAGTGTATGTAATACTTTATATATCACCGATTTTCAAACAAAATTATTATTTATATATAGAAAAAATAACTCATTCGAAGTCTGTTTATGTTTAGTCGTACCGCGTTCATAGTTTACTATTTACTCACGCTTGCTAGTAAAATAGCGGATTGTTTATTGAAAATATGTTGGCTTCCCGGTATTAGACAAATACACTAAACTTCAAATTTTTACGAAAACGAACATTTTCGACACATCTTATGATACAAATTACGGACTAGAGACTAGAGCCGACTATTCGGTTAGCATTGATTCCTAATCGGTTTTTCGATGGAATTGATCGATTTTCGCTTTTTTGAAGCATTACAATTTATTTCATAACGAAACGATTCCTAAAAGTAAATTTATTCATAACAAATTAAATGAAGACTCGCCAGAATAGTAAATTAAAAAAAAATCTTAATTATTGATCTTTTTCAAAGTTCATATTGACTGCTCATTTATTGTTGATGTTTAGCACATATGCAGGAAAACAAGATTGTTTCCTTTTGTCGAACTAACCATACACTTAACTTATTAGCTTCATCCCGCTTTTTGGGCGAACGCTTAACTAAGAGAGTCGAAATGGCAACTAGCGCAAGGGTGTCACAGTGGCCATACTTCAGCTTGAGCTGTTGTCTTGCATTCACTATCGCGTATTGAGCTAAACTATCTATACGAGTTGAGCTAACCATACGCATATAGCGTTAGTAAGACACATATGGGTATTTTCATGTACAGGTAGTCCTCGACTTATGTTGTTTCGATTTATGTCGTTTCAAGTTACGTCGAACATTGTTTTGACACTATTCCTCAAGCATACGTTAATTGATTCGATATAGGAGAATTCACTTGTCGCGGGGGTTACCCCGCACATGCCACTGATTTTGTTCAGTTAGTTCATGGATAACGGACAATCAAGACGTAATACATTAGTTTTTTTACATCTTTAACAGTTTTTGTATTTACATAAATATTGAAGTGAATTATAATCTAACTATGCCTAACAAAAAAATATGTATCGACTTATGTCGTTTCGATTTACGTCGCGTATTTCGAGAACCTAACATGCCTTAAGTACGAGGACTGCCTGTACATGCATTTCGAGTCTGTAAATATTACAAAGACTAACTAACCGAAAAAAAAAATACGGGGGAACACAAAACTGCAGTAACAAAACACTTTTATCAGCCCAGATTATCGGGTAAAGAAAACTGTACTGAAAAAAGGAATGCGGTAGGGCTTTTTCTAAGTTCACGACGCTAGCACTAGTTCTCTTAGTCTTAGTCTCTAGGCTTAGCGTGTTTAATCTTAGACCACATTGTTATTTGAAGTATGCTAAAACCAATGAAGTATGTATAGAAAAAAAAATCTACCGAATAAACGGTTACTCGGTTATTCGGTCAAAGTCGATACTTGGTAGAAATCTCTATTAATAATATCTACTCGTCTAAATACTCGTGCAATGTTGATGAAAGAATTAATTGCCCTTAAAAATTGTAAACTTATCAAGTACACGCAAAGGCAGGTGGGAGTGCCTATTTTTATATCTCGCTGTTTATTTAATTTTCTCACGTTACATCAAAAGTTCCTGAACTTGATCTTTACGAAACGTGTTTACGTAACCTAAAACAATCCTTGATCTTCATTATCCGTCCATATTTATGCATGTTATACTATGAGTTATAATAGAAATCTCGAGATCATGTAAACTTACGTGATTAATTAGTGGTTATATTAAGTAATTTTGTTTAAATTTACTAAATAATTAGAGAAGACGGTAAGTCGTCAATTTATTCGTTGTATAGATATCAATGTAACTGATTACACATTCGCTAAGAAAGAAGCATTTATACTAATACAAAGGTTTGCATGATTGACTATTTGAATAAAGGTACATACAGTTTTTGACAATAATGAAATTAACGCATACATATATACCAGGTGAAAGGTTAGACACTCGCAGTATTCTAAGAAATGACATTTCATGTTCACAACACCAGGCTACATTTTATAATTATTACTAACTAGCGGCATGCCCCTGCTTCGCATGGGGATTCTAACGAAGAAAGTGAGTCTCCACTCTTCGAATAAAATAAAATTACAACTAAATAACTGAACGTTAATTAATTGTAAATTCTGTCGATATCTTTCAAGATGAGAGATCTTCTACCTTTCTCATTCGGCAAATTAGACGAATATTGAAGGTTGGTTTCTGGAATAAAATATCTACTGCTTTGATTTTTTGTGTCCTAAACATGAAGGCATCGTCATAATACTTCACATCTATTTTCATACCTTGTCTTTATGTCCTGTTTCGGAGGTACTTTAATTGTAGTTTATCTGTTTAATAGCGTTATCGGTTCGACAACTTGTCAAATTGGGTTTCTGAACACAGGGTACATAAATGTCAGTAAAACTTAACGGACCATTTGACGGTTTATCTTATTGATAACTTTATTGCATCAATAACTATTGGTAGTTTAACCGAGTATCTCAGAAAGCGGGCATTAATCCCACGTGTAATTTTGAATTTAGAAGAAGAACTATGATTCAGTTGTTAACTATCTATTTATTTTATTTTAATGCAGCTAATAAAAAAAGTATTTATTGCGAATTCATGGCAATATGTTCTTACTTTTAGATTATTACATGCAACGCAAATATAAAAAGAAATTTACAGTATAATGAAAGTTGACAAGTTTTAGTGGTTAGAAAACATTAAGGAAAATATATTAAAATATTTTTATGCACTTGCTGTTAGTAACATAACACTTTTCAATTCTAGTATCTACAGGCTATTTACATATGTACAGTATCTGGCATTTGATTTAGTACCTACGTTACCAAGAAGAATGAGATGTACGGCAAATATTGGCTTGCTTCGGTTTTGTAAAGCGTCATCTCTGTCGTACAGCGATAGATAAAGACAACGCTATACGAAACCAAACTTAGTCGACTATCTCTATCTTCTGCGCGACGTGGCAAATCAAAAGTGGGGTAATGTAATCCTTATTATGCAAAGTTTTATACATTCGTTTGTAAGTTTTATTAAGAAATTATAGGAGAATTATAGATTTATATGACCTGGAGTTTTTGTACCTTTGTTATATGGCTTGGAAATATATAGCGGAGAAAGACCTGACCAGCAATGACTGTCGTATAAATCAAAATCGTGAAAGTTGTATTCGCTATAGCAAACACATAAATACTTGTTCGATATGATAACTGGTTGCTTTTATATAGCAGAGTGCAGTTTTTAAAGTATTTCACTGTAAAAGTTATAGATCAAGGGATCGATCGGCTTTTACTTTCATTAGGTTTCTATAAAACGAATAAAAACATGTCTGCATATTTCAAATCTTATAAAGTATTTAGATTGACTTTCGTGTAAAAAGAAGGTATATATATATATGGAGTATGTGTTTTATATTTCTTATTATTTCTTTTATATCCATATGCATTATTAAATTGTTAGTACTTGAATAAAATATGTTCATAGTAAGCGACTGCGGTAATAGTCTAGCATCAGATGGGACATATGCTTGTTTGGCACTATTGTGAAGTATAAACAAGTAGAATAATGAAAAAGGAAAAAAAACAATGAAGATGAACTTAATAACACATTATATGTTAAGATCCATGAAGAACTTTAGTCCTTAGAAGCTGCCAAAGAAATTGTAGTACATCGTTCAGTAAAACATAAATATAGCTGGTAATCTAAATGATAATGAATAATGTTTATTTAGCACAGAAAACTTTAATCTCTTTATAATACAATAGTAAGAGTAACAGTGTTGCGCACGACTGAAATAAGTGAACTAATTTATACAATGATGGAGTAAATTGTGCAACAGCACACCGAACAGCGCAACCTTTTAACAATTTCAGTTACATAAAAGCTAAAACATCGATCGCTATTGAATGAAAATCTAACGAAGCAATTCGAAACGTAATATTAAACTTAAAAAACTATAAATATTAAATTCAATAACTATTTAGAGATGGGCACGTTTTAAGAGAGGCTAAATTAACTCCTATACCAAACAAACGCGAAACGCAATAAATTTTCTACAAACAGTTTCCGTGTTCATTTCATTTCCAAGGTTTTATAACCACAATTCACACCGGTGTACATTTCCCGTTATTTTATATCAACGAATAGTGAATCGAGTGTTTGCTGTCCTATTTCTGAATGCTTGCAAAGGTACGCTTTCATATTTACATACTGTGCTATCTGAACAATCGATTAACATTAATGTTAAATTTTTGAATATAAAGAGATCTTTATTCTCTATCAATTTACGTATGTTTACAACAAGCTAATGTAATTCTTAATTTTGTGGAATAGAGTTAAGTTTGGCAAAACGTTTAATGTTACCAAAATTTAGCAGACATTCCGTACCCCGAACCGTGTTATGTCACTTAAAAGTGTTTTTACGTTCCTTTAGCCAATTAGTGAGTTTAAAAGTGCCGAAAGAAGGCTATTTGGTTGACTACTTGGATTTTCGTGTGTCAGTTTACTGTTTTTTTTTAGTGATTACGAATAAATAAGTTCTTATTGCTAAATGTTAATATATAATAAATGCAACCATACTTTGCGTTGAATACCTTTATAAGTGTAGATTTATAAATTTTACTTAGATAAGTAGTGGACTTTTACTGTTGCTGGCAAAATCTCCTATTCACTGTCATATTTCAATTGACCATAAATACTATAATGCATTATATAAAAGTATGGACGTTGACTGTTGCTGAGAAAATCTCCTAATCACTGTCATATTTCAATTGAACATAAATACTATAATGCATTATATAAAAGTATTGAAGTATGTACATATGTACTGACAGTTGTAGATGCACTTTTGAGAAATTCATTTGAATAATTATGGAAAAAATAGTAAAAAGAGTCCCTAATTTTTTAAACTATTATGCCTCACTTTTTGTATAAAAAACAAATGCGTTGCAGTTTTTTTGTTTCCGTGTTCAGATAATTCATTAAATTATCTGGTAGGCTTCAACCGTTGAATCGAGAGGTCGACTTTTACATGTTAAGCATGATTACCAGTTCTGTTTATTGGTTAGAAAACAAAAAACCGTGTATGAAGTTATCCCTTAAAAGAATGTAACGCCTCTTTACTTAAATTTTGTAATAATATTAATGAATTTCGTTTTCTGAGTATGTCTAATGCGTCAAATACTATAAAAACTATTACACTGGTAGTAGTAAGTACATCAACTATTGCTGTGTGCCACATCGCATTGCATTTGTGAATCGATGCGTGATTGGCATAACTCGCCATCGGTACAATTTCAATTGTTTCAATATGAATACGTTTGCGTGTAATTGTTATGTGCAATGTACTCGTTGGATGCTCATCATATAATTGTCTTGTTTTCATTTATATCGGCCAGGGGTCAAACGTTTCATTTATATTTTATCAATATTATATATATTTACTAGAGGTCCCAGCGTGTTTAATCTAAAATTCAACCGCAGCGCCACCTACCAGGCCCAATTGTCTTGAATCCAAACCAATCTCGTATCCACTCGACCACACAAACAAAATTTCATCAAAATCGGTCTAACCATTTAGGAGGACTTCAGTGACATACACACGTACACAATAAATTTATATATAAAAATATAAATAAATCCCCATGTTACTTAGAAGGGGTTACTAAAATGCTATATTATGAATGATCTCTATTAAATGTCTCTATCGAAGGCAATATATAGGTTAAAATATTAACAGTTTTAAACTCTTTTTATTTATTTTTACCTTCATCACGTATGTTTATAAATTGTATCTATTGTTTATTTTTTAAATCTATACATATTAATGTTACCAGATTATAAATCACTCCTTAACATTTTAAAATATATCAAAAAGAAATACGAATAATTTTGAATATACATAGACACTAAAAGCATTATCTTTTCAACATTTCAACATACGTTATGTTAATGTGAATTTTGTTGACCTCCGTAATTTTTTGTATACAATCGTCGATACAAACTACGGTAGAATAATCATCGCATAGGAAAATATTACCTTAGCCGCTTCTAGAATGACATAACATAATTGGCATTACATCTCTGACGATATAAACATTCAATTTACATAAAAAGAGAAACTTCAATATTAAATCATGTAATGGAAGGGAAAATAGAATACATTGAGAAACATACTGAATATTGTTATTAGTATGTAGTATGAACTTTATCGTTTTCTTTAAAAATATTTAAAACGTAGTTAGTATTTGGCTAACGCAAGAACAATTTTCGGGTCGATTACCTTACCTCGATAAATCAATTATAAACGCCAGTGTAATACAAGAATCAAGTGTTACCTATAGTTTTTACGAAACGCTTGATTGTTTTCACACTATCAGCATGAATTGTTTGCAATTTACCTGATGCAATATAGGATTTGCTTATAAAGCTATTTCAAGTGAATGATTCTAAAATTAAATAATTCTACGTAACCGATCTCTCTGAGGTGGGTTAGTTGCTACTTTATAATTATTATCTTCTTCTGGTTGTATAACTTCTTCTCTAATCTTGCATTCTTTACTTCTGCTTTACTTTCTGCATCAATCAAGTCGAATAAAAATTACATATACTACCCACGGTTTTATATATTAAAGATACACAGATGCGGGGTGGAAGGGTTTACAGCCTGACTGGGTCGAAACCACCATGTATATGGCGAAAAAGCCCATTATAGTGATTTGCTTTTGCGGGTCGCGTTTCGGGATCACCCTGTGCATATCCAGCTTTTCGCAGGCCGGCATGACAGCGGCGACCGGCGATGGATCAAGTGTCACTCGGTGGTCGCCATTGTCTTTGGTTTGTACTGCGCTTAGCATCAGGCACAGTGAAGTCATTTGGCCGTGCTAGTATATAAAAAAAATACAACACGAGTTTTTGGCGGGATCTTAGTCTCTCTTAGGCTCTTAGGCTTTTATATTTCATTCATAATCTTGTATTAGTTGGCTCTATATTTTGTAATATTGGTGGCATTTTACATAATATGGTTCGGTTATTGTAGACAATTGAAGTGGTTGGGAAATAATACTATTTTTTTTTCCAAACTTGTTGTTTTCACAATGAGGTAATTTGGAATTTGCAATATAAAGGGAGAGAGGGGTGATCGCAATTTGATACATTCCTTTGACGTGTTGCATGAGAATAATATTAAGCCACCAAGATTTGTTAGTCCTGATATACAAGTCAGAGAGTCGCGGTTATTTCAAAATGATTTAGATGCAGGTAAGAGAGTGATGGTAATTATAATACTATTGAGCATGAATTCGGAGTTACCACAACAACTTTCTGGAAAGTTTTAAAAAGAGGGCACCGTTTTGTTAGAACACTGATATTGTAATATTACTTATATTATAACGGCAGTAATTATCTAGAAGAATGGTTGCCAAAGAGACATACTAAATTAAAGAAAAGCACAAACAATAGAGTACTTGATTGCTCTAGAAATAGCTGTGTTCATGTTTCGGATACGAAATGTTTATAGAGCGGGTAAAATGAACCTCACTACAACGATCGCTACTTAAAGATAACGAAATAAGAACCATGAAAAAGTAATACAGCTTTAGTTTTAACACACGACGCAGTCACGTATGTAACTGGTGAGACCGCCCATATTTGTGCAAACATTCGAGCAGAGATAGCGTTTGTACTCGTATGTAACTAAGATAGTATCGAACTGAGCGAACGTACAGAGAAATACACGAATTCCTACCTGCCTCGGACTCTCCGATTCCCGATCCTACAAAAAATAAAACCGTTTCCTTTACATTCTATTTACAAGATTGAGGTCCCTTTATCCTCTGCCCTATCCACCCCTGTGGCCTTACCTACGGACCTTTTTTGTTCACGTGCTTGTCTATAATTTCGTTCAATGTTTACGTATCATTAAAGGACAAGTAATTTGTTACGGTTCACTTGAAACAACGTATTGAATTACATAACTGTTTTTTTAATAGTAACAACTTAACCAGCATTTTAGAAGATATATGTTGTACCATATATCAATGTTCTTCAATATTCTTGGATGTAGTTTTTGGTATAAATTCTTATAGCAAAAAATAGATAGGTCATTAATTATTTAGCGTTTCGTATAATTCAAACATAATATATTATTATACATCAATATATGTACTTATACAGGCTGAGTTCATAAACTGAATACACTAAAAATTTACTGTTTTATTGAATTACATCACGCTTACCAATACAATTAATTCCAAATTTCAATAATCGTCCTTTATTCATTACCATGTAAAAATTGCGAGAGTAAACTTTATTATAAAATATTAGAGGAATTTGAGATAGCAAACATTTGACATTCAGTACTGCAAAATATATGTTTTCAGTAACGTTTAGTGTCCTTTAAATTGTATCGCCTGTGTGGTATAATGATGACGTGGTATTACATAATCGAAAGTGCTTCGTGCGAGCCTCATTTACATGGGTGATGTCATTAATATCCATATATGTTGGATTATTTATGTCATTTGTGGAGTTGATCACACATTGTTAAAATATACGAAATGTCGTCTAATTTATAGACAAATGTACTGCCATAAGGAATAAGAACGTATTCGAGATTTTCAACTGAGACAAAAGTGAATCAACACACCCACTCTAAACCTTGAATTTTATGCAACCGTTTCTGAGAAAACCTATTGAACCAGGTTTTATACGACTGATAGTATTTCAAAGGAAATATAATTATTCTTAGTATTAATGGTTAATTGGTTAAATACATTTGTGAATAAAATATATCAATTAATTTTAATTACATAAGTACATATTGTAAATAGCTTTCGCAAAAAGTGTTCCGAATATATGTGTACAGAATTCCAGACAGAAATAATTTAGTAAAACATACATTTTTTAAAATAAATAGCACATTAGAGGTTGTACTGTCCGATGCTAAATCCATCTGCAGCTGCTTTTCGAAATAACTCTGGAAGGGATTATGTATTATATAAATTTAGTTTGATTTGAAAAACATTTCTCCCGTACTATCTATGCCACTTTGTACCATCCAGTTAAATGTTGAATTTGGAGATATTCCAACACTATACCTATTATTTCAAGTCGACATCCTTCTCTTTCATATTTATGTTTTAGTATTTTGAACAAGGCCATCAGTGAATCAGGTTTTATTTATTATATTTATCTCACCTTTTAGTGTATAGATAAGGTAATTAATACAATAATAAAAATACCGAGTAACGATCATTTAATATAATGTCATAAATCATCAAAAATGTAGTAAGCATGTTGTGCTTTTATTATTGGTAATTAGGTTTTTGCCCACAATTATTATTTCTTCTCGCTGTAGTTTTAGATTATATTTTTACTTTATTATTCATCATGGAAAAAAACGAGGATGAGTAAAATTCAATATATTTAAAATCGCATATATATTTTACCTCAAAGCTCACCTTGAGTTTCCATTCTTTAATAGTACACTTTAATACTACATAAATAACCGATAAGATAAGAATAGGAAAGGTGACATTACTGGATTATGGTTGGAATGTTGTTTTTAATAATAGCCATTAGAGTAGGACTTGTTTGGTCATGGCTTCGGAGAGCAAACGCGTGAATATGAAACAGAGTCGGCCCTCCAAAGAAAATATATACCGAGGTTAAATGAAGAGCATCAATCCGAATTTGTCAGTTAAAGTTGGCCCTTAACGGAACAAAAAATGTTTAAAGCTCTCCTCGCTTCGATTTTAGAAATGAAGCGTTTCAAAGCGATCCGGATTCGACAGATGACGTTGCTACATAATTCCCACGGAATCTTTCTTGCGGCAAAGTTGTTCCAGTTAATGAGCAACAGCTACATTATGTTACACGAGTAATTTATGCGCTAATGCGTAAGTACAAGTTCCATTGATATATCCCATTTTGCATAGCTCAGACCATACTAAGTGTTTAGCCGAAATCTATCTCGATCTGGATATTACGTTATTTTTGGTACCAGTTCATTTGTTGTACACGCGTTTCTAATTATTGGCTGTTAGTATTTATTTCACACCACCGTTTTATTTCTTTCTTTTAAACACGTAGTTACAGATTGCGTAACTAAAGAAAGTATACAGGCAAAAAAAAACTTAAAGTCCCAAAAAAATTTAGTTCCCGAATGATATGGTAATGAGATGAATAATAAAATTATAATATATCATTATCATGTTCTCTGAGAATACTTCAAAGTACTATGACTTATTCATAGAATTGTATTTTGTCTAGATTACTCATTGTCTAGTTTAAGGGACTAGATATTGTAAGCGGTGTCATCTGCCTGAAGTAATCATACATTTATTTGGTCATCGTTTGCATATTTTGTGTATAGATACATTGTATTTAATATATTTGCATTAATTGTACGTGTACGTGATATCTAATCATCTATTTGCTTCAAAGTATTTGTATGAGCGTTGTCTATTGAATATAAATTTCGATCTATTATCGCCCATGTCGAAACTACTGTATATGCTTTAGAAGGCATTCTTAATAACAGTATTAAGATTTTTGCAGATATCTTACCAAATATGTCGAGTAATTGCTAAATGAAATCTATTATCATTATCTTTTTCACATTAACTCTCGACTAACATTTGCATGATCTGCTTTTCAAACGGTACCCACGTGTTTATTATTTGGAAAGATACTTTCACTTAAGTTTTCGCTCTTAAGTAATATTTACCATAAACCTACATTGATTTGCACGCACCATTTATGGTTGACTAGCTGTGTCTTGGACTCCTCACGTGTTTCTTGATATTTGTCGCAACAAGTAGTTGAGTTAAAGGAAACCTAGATTGTGCTCGCGTTTTCGTTATCGTTAATGCAGCTTTAATGTATCCTGGGAATCAACACTTTTTCTGATTGAAATGTACCCTATGTTATTTGTTGTATCCCTAACAGCGAGTATTTCATGATAGTCGTTTGT